>JAJONQ010029676.1:0-15421 GCA_036250385.1 Solanum microdontum
CAACGAACTTGACTAATCTCCTCTTTCTTCCCTTCTTTTTCTTCTCCTTCTTCTCTTCTTCAATCTCAAGAACCCTAACTCCTTCTCTTTCAAAAAGGAACAAAAATGATCCAAAGATCATCCTAATACAACAATTTGAGCTCAAAATAAATGATTTGTGAAAGGACCAAAATGCCCTTAAATTTCCGGACGGATTTCCTTTCCAACTGCCCAACTTCTACAGGGCATAACTCCCTCATACAAACTCGGAATTGAGCAAACTCGGTGGAGTTGAAAAGGTCGTTCCAAGGGCTTCGCAACCATAACTGGAACTACTCCTAAATCATCCTGAGCTAGGATTTACGACTACTCGAAGTTGGCCAAAAACTCATGTTTTTCTACACTTAGCCAAATTTCCAGATTTAAAATTTTTTCCAAAAATGACTATTTCCAAATTTCAAGCTTCATCAAAGCCACTTCAAATTGTCGGATGTTACACCAACCATGCTCTCCTTTATATAATTGACATGTCATGTCCACGTCAGATATATTAATGTCATATCATAATTATTTCATAACTATTTTTTAAAATTATTAACCAAAATTATTTAATAAAATGTAAAATAATAACATTTTAATTTATTTTTGGCAATTTTTACAATGAATTTCCATACATCCAATTCTCCCTATTTTCACTGATTCACGACCAAAATCGATCGGAGAAAGCCATCGCCGCCGTCGTCGCCATTTTTGTCGGTGAAATCACATATACTTTCTCCCTCATCCATCTTCATCTCCGCCGCACACCATCACTATTTTTCTTTCCTCCTCCAACCTCCACAAAAACAACAACCTAAGTCATCGCACCACCAGATCTGGCCGAAAAACCTCTTCACTGCCATGATCGTACCCTCACCCACCTCGTTCTCCTTTCCACTAGCCAGTGTTGCCTCTCTCTCTCACACTGATCTACTGCGAAACAGTGGTGGCGTGCACCACCAGCGTCGTTTCTCTCTCTCACGCCACTGCGATTCAGTGGTCTCCAGTGAGCGCTGGTCAACTTTCTCCCTCCGCGGTGAATCAGTCGCCAAAATCTACTAAACAATCAGCTTTGAATTTCTATTTCTCCATAAGTAATTTCAAAAACAAAAAAAAAGGTGTACCTTACTAAGTAGTAAGCAAAGGTAGTAATGGAGATGGTAGCAAAAATAGGCTTATATGCTGATTGAACGAAACGATCCATCCCACTATCTATCACTAATTTTGTTATTATTATCATCCCAGTAAATTGTGGAGAAGGAAAAAAAAAGTTTGGTCACGCGTGAAAATGGCCAAAAAGGAGGCGGTAGTGGCCACTGGTCAGTGGGGGAAGAAGACTTACTTTTTAATTAATTGTTTTTTTAAAGAAAAATATTTCTTTTATAATTTTAATATTTTTTAACCGAAAAAAGTTATTCAGTCGCCTTAAGGTGTGTGAAGTCACACACTTTCGCCAACTCAGCTACCTTAAAGACACATAAGTTTGGTCAATGGTCAGAGGGATTTGTTAAATTGTGTTTTATTGAGTCTAAGGGTCCAGATGACAAAGGCGTAAGTAGAAGGGTTCAAAATACAAACTGATACAAGTATAAGGGTCCACCAGACCATTTCGCCTTACATATTTGTATTTCAAAATGTATTTAGTATCTTTGATATATGTATCTGACTTGAAATTTGGTACAAAATAATAATTAGTAAGACAATAGGTAATCCGTAATTATTTTAAACCATAAAGTGAATTAGTATTTAGGGTAGAAACTATAAACTATAAAGTGAAATAGACTTGACTTCGCAATGAATTGATGAAGTCTAGTCGTGTTGTCGGTGACATAAAAATTACCCTTATTTTTTCTTTGCACCTTTATTTGCTTGTACTTTTAGTGGTCCATTAATTGTGTGCATATTGCATTAAAGTTTCCAAGAAATTTCCTACTTACTTCTACTAATTTACATATTTATTAAAATAAGTCTTTTGACCGGTTATTTATCTTCAATACAATGAACTCTACTCTTCATGCTTGGCCAGTCACAAAGAAATTGCTAGGACATTACCTTATCGTTTCAAATAAACAAGGTCCACAATTTGTTAGGTAAAGTTTCATTTTACGTCTTTCTATTTTGGATTATTTTTATTCATCTAATTTATTTTCGACTAAGAAATTTTTAGATTCTAAGGTGAGTTTTAATTGATATCAATAAAACCGGTATGATGTTTCAAGTTGAAATTTTATCTGAGAGGATTGGTAAGGTACGTATGCCTAGCCCCTCTTATTAGTAACTTATCCTTATTGATGACTTTTTATTTTTAATAAAAGACTGCTAGACACTTTGTCTAGTGATAAATTTGCTATAAAAAAAGAGGTGATTTAGTTCCTTTTACCAGCAAGATGAATAATTAATAAACACAAGAAAATTCAATATCATAATTCAATGTTTCTGATAGAAAAAGATATGTATGTTCATCTCTTTTGACAACTTTGATTCTAATTCACAACTCCAGCTCCAACTCCGACTCCAGTGGAATACGTTCCCTTTGCTCCGTTAGCTGGTGTAAGAGAGATGTCATGTCACCTTTACTAATATATAAGAGAATGGATTATTGCATACACAATTTCTTTCGCGAATCTCTTTCTTAGACAGAGGAAACATGTGCCCTTCGTATGTAGTGTTACGCGGAACTCCAAGTTTGCACTGCATACAGTAAAACATAGACGTTACTTATTGCTTTCATAAAGATTGATGTCAACAAGCACAACAGACAGCTCCTTAGATTTCAGTAGTTAAACGTAATTAAATACTGAGAGTTGTGCACTCCTTACTGTATCGTTGCAGCTCGATGAGTCCCTTCTCTGTTGACAACATCCACGACTCCAACGATATTCAGTACCTTCATATACATAAATTTTTGTCAGATAAAATATATAATAATAACTGTGAGCTACTCAATCTCGTGACATAAGAAAACGATGATTTGTGTGACCTAATCTAATGTTACATTAGCTACTTTAAAATTTCCAGGCATACTCCATACAGACATTTTCCCTCTCTCACTTTCTCCCTTGAAGATCGTATCGAATGAGGAGTTGATTAAGAACAGCTCTACATACTATGACTAATCTTGTTGTATAAGAGAACTGAAAGAGATCACGAGGGAGACGAACCTCAACTTCACTGCCTCTTTGAGAGAGCATCAAAATGAATTTTAAAGCCATGGATCAGTTGCTGATAAGTTTTCTGTTGATAAGGCTCATATCCAGCATATTGCTGGTAATATTGCTGATAATGTTGCTGATACCACTGCTCTGAAGTAGGCACACCAGCTGAAGCAGTAGCAAGAGCCTGAGAGCTGGCATTTGTTTGCTGATTGGGATCTTGTCCATTAAGCAGAGAAGCAGTGCAATCAGACAAGTAACCTTCCCATGTGCATCCAACTCTGCCTATGCTTTCAGCAAGTGTCTTTTCCAACTCAATAAGGGCCTGAGAGGAAAAGTAAATGCAGTTATGCAACACATTCAAAATACCGCGGGTAGCAAAAGCATCAGCAATTATCTAAAGGACAATGTACTACAGGGAGCTCACTTTAGAGTCTGCTTCAGTCACCAAGTATCCATCATAAGGACAGGCTCGGCTCCAATTGGCAACATGTGCCAGACAAGGTTTGCAGTAGAGATGAGTGCACTGTGATTGGACGGCTTCATTAGGAAATACGAGTGTGCGACAAACAGGACAGAAATACTCTCCAGGATAGGTATGGATATCGATTATGCATTCAATATCAAAACTCATATCAACTCAGGAGTAAGATGTCAGTTTCCACCACACATCAATGCAATTATGCTTCTGGTAGATGAAAGTTGCTCTTGATGTACAAACTGCAAAGCTCATCAATGCAATTTGTTTATCCTTTTGGAATTACACTTTGCATTTTCTCTGTTAACTTATAACACCTACAAATGATAACCCGGTGAAATCTTTATATCAGTTGGGTAATCTACAGAAAGACGAAATTCAAATAGAATGAATTATTGCATACCCAAGTTCTTTCATGAATCTCTTGGTTTTGTTCTCCGTTTCCCAGTCTGCTCTGCAAAAGTAATCCAAAACCAGAATAAAACTTGTTATAACCACTTATAAGTAGTCAAAATATTGATGTTAGTATGACAACAAGAATTTATGTGGCCTAATCCAACGTCACATACTTGTTTCCCTCCTTCTCTCTCTTTTCTCCCTCAAACTTATTTTATCCTATCAGTAAACCTCACTTGTCGTTTCCACCTTAGCTAGCTTTTACAAACAAACATAAAATAACTCCTATGACTACCTATTTTGTTCCCTTAAAACTGGAGTTGCTGTAAACTCTGCCTCTGAACTACTTAATCCGCATGCTGGATTGACCGTTTTCAGAACTCAACTCTTGTTTCCATCATATCTGCTCTTCCTTATCCCAATGTGAAGCTCAGACTCATATTTATACAACATGTAAAAATTCAGAATGAAAGCAGCGAGAACCTCCATTAATGGTGGATTCTAGAACCTACTGAACTCAAGATTAAGAGAGAGTTAATTGAGAAGGCACATTTCTGAAAATATGAAAACTAAACTAGAACTAGATACAGTGAGCTATATATACAGACTGAAAACTGGAAAATATCTAATAACTAGGACAGCTGGCTAACAGAAAGCTAACTAACTACAAAACTGTTAACTATATAATTCTGTGAAAGTAACACTGTTTAAACTAACTAACTAATTATGCATAAACTTATTAATCTCAACACCCCCCCCCCCTCAAGTTGGAGGTGAGGAGAACACAGCCAACTTGTCCATCATAGCAGAGTGTTTGATTCCTGTGAGAGCCTTCGTGAGGATGTCGGCCAATTGATCGCCAGTGCTGATGTGATGCAATGAAATTAAACCTTCTTGAAGTTTGGATCTAACAAAATGACAATCGACCTCTATGTGTTTGGTTCTCTCGTGAAAAACTGGATTCTTGGCTACGTGAAGGGCAGCCTGACTATCACAATATACTGGGAAATGACCAATTGGAGAAACAGTCAACTCAGTGAACAATCGTTGTAGCCAAACCAATTCTTCAACAACCTTTCGTAATGATCTGTACTCAGCTTCTGCAGAGGATAATGAAATGGTCTCATGTTTCTTAGATTTCCAGCTGATGGGACTACTTCCCAGCAAAACAATGTAACCACTCACAAATTTTCTAGAGTCAGGGCATGATGCCCAGTCAGAGTCACAAAAAGCTTGAACTTCAAAATCAGGAGAAGATGACATGAAGATGCCCAAGGTGGGATCATTTTTGAGAGACCTCAACATGTGAAAAGCAGCTCGAAGATGAGGTTCCCTGGGATCTTGCATATATTGACTCAAATGTTGAACTCCATAGGCAATATCAAGTCTGGTATGAGTGAGGAAATTCAACTTTCCTACCAACTTTCTATATAAGGTAGGATCACTTAATGGTCTGCCTTCATGAGCCTTAAGCTTAACATTAGGATCTAAGGGAGAAGCCATGGGAGTTAGTTTATCACAATGGAAGTCCTTGAGAAGGTCATGTACAAATTTTCTTTGAGATATAATGACTCCATCATCCTTATATAATATCTCCAAACCCAAGAAATAGTGCAGTCTCCCAAGGTCTTGGATCTTGAACTGGTCATGGAGAAAACTTTTGAGATTGACAATTTCTTCAGCATCAGTTCCTGTAAGTATAATATCATCTACATAGACACCTAGAAAAACAGTAGAAGAACCCCTTTTTCCTATAGAACAATGAATAATCATGTAACATCCGGCAATGTGAAATGGCTATGGAGAGGCTTAAGAATTTGAAATTTTCATTTTTGGAAAGAATTTGAAAATCTGGAATTTTTTGGCTAAGTATGGAAAAGGTAAGTTTTTGGCCAACTTTGAACAGCCATAAATTCTAGCTCAGGATGAGTTAGGTGGATTTCCAGTTATAGTTGCAAATTTTGTAGAATGATCGTTCCAACGCCACAGAGTTTTCTCGATTCCGAGTTCGTATGAGCGAGTTATACCCTTTGAAAGTTGGGCAGTTGACAGGGAATCCGTCCGGAAATTTTAAGGGCATTTTGGTCTTTTCCCTAACCAATTCCTTTGGTTATATTGTAGTGTTGGACTGATTTTTAGATCATTTTATCCCATTTTAAAAGAGTAAGGGTTAGGGTTCTTGAGTGAAGAAGAGAAAAAAGAAGAGAAGAAAGAGGAGATCAAGGAGTTTCCGTCAAAGAGAGTCGTGGAAATCGTCGGGGGTGATCCCTACTAGGTATGTGAGTTCATAGTGTTGGGTTGATCCTTTCCCCCACACACCAAGACCCTTTTATTTATTGAGAAAAGATTGGTTATATTGTTGAAGTTGTTGGGTTGTGTTGGTAATGTTGTTGATTGTGTTGTTGAAATTCTTGTTGATTTGGGACTTGTTTCCGGTTGGTTTTTGAGTTCTATTTTATTGTATGTTGAGGGATTGATGATCCTAAGTGTTGGGGCTGGAAGCCTTAATGTTTAGGAGGTTTAGAGTTGGAGAAAAGAAGGAGAAAAGTCGAATTCTCGGGGGATAGGGGGTGGCGCGTCGCGCCTTGTAGAGCGCCTCAAGAAGTGTTCTGAACTTCACCCCTTGGGGCGCCGCGCCTAGCAGAGCGCCAGCAGGCCCCCTCTGAAGTTTTGGGGCTGGCGCTCCGCGCCTTGCAGAGCGCCAAGGACGCCAAGTTCCCCCATTCTTTTCACACTTTCTCATGCATGTTCCATGGTATTGTACCTATGTTTCATAGTTGTTTCCGACACTCCAAAGTACGTCTAAACGTTAAGAACTCATCCATAACATGTGATCAAACACCTTGAATCCATAAATCCAATTCAAGGCGAGTTAGTATCAAGTTAAAGAGAAGTTAGAGTCAAGTCAAGCAAGGTTAAAAAGTAAGTTCAAGCAAGTTTTCAAAGTTGTTCAAGAGTCTTTATTGAACGTTTTCACTTCATTCTAAGGCTCAAGTTGCAAGTCAAGAGTTTTAAGTTAAGTCAAGAACATAAAGTGAGTTCATTTCTCAAAGTTATTAGGGAACTATGTATTCCCAAAGAAGTTTTAAAGAAATGTTTTTGCATTTAAACAAGGTTGGAAACTGAGATTTCCAAAGAGCCTTCAGGCTAGTTTTTGAGTAATTATCTCAATCAGCAGGAAGACATATATTTTAAAAACATAAGAGCCAGTACATTTGTTTTAGAGTAGTATCGAGCACCGAGTTGGGGGAGCGTTCAAGGAACCCACAGCCCTTATAGAACCATGTTAGCCACCATGGGTAGAAAAGGATCATACTTTTTAGATGAATCCTTTTCCAGATAGACTAGTTGATCCATTAGGCAGTTCAGGTCCTATACCTTTGGCCGGGAATAGGATGCTCTGGCAGCGTGAGGTCGATCATTGTATCATTACTATAGCTCTTATGTGATGGTTGTCGGTTAGAGAAACTCCCACAACAGTTATTGTATTTTCATACACAGTAATTATGGTATTTTATATATATCAGTTCATTTGTATTTCTACATACATCTCAGGCTTATTGTATCTTTGTATACACACAGAGTTTATAGCATGTTTTAAACAACTTTTCTTTATATTGCATTTGTTTTAAATTGCCTTATATTGAAAAAAGTCAGTCAAGTTGAGTTGAGTTGAGCCAGGTAAGTTATTCAGTTTCTTCCAGATTTCTTTCTAGCCATGTTGCTTAGCTTTCCAGCTCGCATACTCGTACATTCCATGTACTGATGCTAGTTGACCTGCATCGTTTTATGATGCAGACACAGGTACCCAGGATCAACATCCAGCACGCCATTGATCCAGTTGAGCACTCCAGAGTCAGTGGTGAGCCTCCTTGCTTTCCAGAGGACTCGGATATTTTGTTTCCTTAGTTTTGTTTTATTAGGATGTTGCGGGGTCTGTCCCAACATCCATCTCAGTATTTTAGAGGTTTCATAGACAGTCAGTCAGTCAGTTAGTTTTGAGTCTCTCATCTATGTATATATATTACTATTCTATTTTGAGATTCGAGTTGCCTTTTTTGGCCAGTGATTATGAGTTGGTTGTTTATAACCTTTCTTTGCATTAAGTTGTGCTGTTGAGTTAAGTTCCACTGAGTTAAGAAAGCCAGACCAAGGGTTCGCTTGGGGCCAGCGATGGTCTTCGAGTGCCGGTCCCGCCCAGGGTGTAGGCTCGGGGCGTGACAAATCATATAGTGAATGAGTGTAACCCCTTGAACTCAAAGCTCCAGTCAACTTTTCATACCATTGTCTGCTTGCTTGTTTCAGACCATACAATGACTTGTTGAGCTTACAAACCAGCCCTGTATGTGGCACAGCAAGACCTGGAGGGACATCCATGTGTACTTCTTCATGTAGATCTCCATGGAGAAAATCATTATTAACATCAAGCTGGTAAATATTCCACTGTTTCTTTGCAGCAACAGCAATCAAAGCTCTGACAGTTGTCATTTTAACAACTGGTGAGAATGTTTCTGTATAGTCTATGCCAAGGTGCTGAGTATACCCTTTAACCACTAGCCTTGCTTTGTATCTTTCCACACTACCATCTGCCTTGTGTTTGATTTTATATACCCATCTACAACCAATAGCTTTCTTACCAATAGGCAAAGGAATAAGGGACCAAGTGTTATTATCATGCAAAGCAGCAAATTCCTGAGTCATGATTGTTTGGCAGGCAGGATCAAGAGTAGGTTGTTCATAGCTAGATGGCTCATAATCATGAGCAATATTTAATGCAAAGACTTGACTATTAGGATCCAATTCTGCAGGAGATATATGGTGTTTGAGGGAAAAACAAGCAGTTAATGTAGTAGGGGTTGTTGGTGTTGATGTATGGTTGTATGTGGATTGTGAAACAGGTATTGAGTGAACATAGTCTGACAAGTATGTGGGCAATTCGTGAGTCCTATGAGACTTCCTGGTTGTTATATCAGGTTGGTGAACTTGTTGGAGAGGTGTGGTTGAGGTGTTGCTAGGAAAAGGATGATGTGGTGGACTAGAAGGGTCAGGAGGTAAAGTAGGATTTGTGTCACTTAACGTCTCATGATCACACTGGACAGTAGGATCGAATGATGAATCAGAAGTGGGATATGCAGACTGATCAGTAAAACAGTGAGGATGGAAAGGAGAATAAGGAATAAAGTAGGATTTTTAGTCATTGCAAAGGGGAAAATTGTTTCATGAAAGATGACATCTCTAGAGACATACAACCTTTTAGTGGCTAGATTCATGACCTTGTATCCTTTCATACCAAATGGATATCCTATACAAACGTGTGGAGATGCTCTAGGTTCAAATTTGGATCTTTGGGTTTTAGGGATAGTTGGGTAGCACAAACAACCAAAACTTCTTAAGTGTGAGTAAAAAGGCTTCAGCCCATACAACACTTCATATGGACATTTGTTATTTAGAGATGCAGAAGGGAGTCTATTAATTATATAGGTAGCAGTTAGAATGCATTCTCCCTAGCTGTTTCAAGAATGTATTTATGTTTCCTTTCCACCACACCATTTTGTTGGGTGTGTATGGACAAGACTTGTGGTGAATAATACCTTTGGACTGAAAAAATTGGATGGACTCAGTATTGGTGAATTCAAGCCCATTATCGGATCTAATTACTTTGATGGCAGATTTGAATTGGTTTTCAACCATGGATGTGAAGGTTTTAATAACATGTAGGGCATTGCTTTTATGACTGAGTAGATGTGTCCAAGTGGACCTACTGAAGTCATCTACCAGGGTAAGAAAAAATCTGAAATTGTCATGTGTGGGTGTTTGGTATGGCCCCCATAAATCAACATGGACTAAGTCAAAAATAGCAGTGCTATTGTGAGTGCTGTGATACCATGTAAAAACTCAGAATGAAAGCAGCGAGAACCACCATTAATGGTGGATTGTAGAACCTACTGAATTCAAGATTAAGAGAGAGTTAATTGAGAAGGCACATTTCTCATTTATGAAAATATGAAAATTAAACTAGAACTAGATACAGTCAGCTATATATATACAGACTAAAAACTGGAAAATATCTAATAACTAGGACAGCTGGCTAATAGAAAGCTAACTAACAACAAAACTGTTAACTAACTAATTATGTGAAAGTAACACTGTTTAAACTAACTAACTAATTATGCATAAACTTATTAATCTCAACACAACAAACGAACACCAAAATCATTTATTTCTCCCATATCATATAATCTACCAAAATATAACCTGATGTGCCTGAAAGTTTAGATACTACAAAAGTATATTTTATTCATAGTGTTTGTACAGTATTTATAAGAGAACAAGTAAAGACCAAATAAACTAATCAATCCCTAATTCTTAGGAAATCCTTGAATCTAGGGATTTCCTCTAAACTATTTTCCTAGAATAATATATTCTAATCTCATATTCACAGGAGCAGATTCTAATCAAATCTGCCAGCTTTATTTGTGGAGCAGATTATAATTAAATCTGCCAGCTCAATGGTGGAGCAGATTTTGACTAAATCTGCCTACTCATTCAACAGTACCCATAGTCATTTGGTGTTTTCCCATTTGCTTTAGATGCATTCCATAAGCCACCAAGAGGTACCAACAAAAAATGAGAAGTATCTTCATCAGTATATTCTGAATGGTTGGATAAGGAAAATTCTTGGGTCATCGACGACATCCCATCATCACATAAGGGAATCATATGAGCTGTGATGTCAAATAATTTGCCCAAGTAACATAAAGAAAACCCCAAGAAGTTATCCGATACATACCAATTCTCAGGCAATGCGACTGATACACTTGCACCCATTGCCTGATGATGGACTTGGGATATTCTTCGTCCAACTCGTAAACACTCTTCGTGATAAGAAATCTAAAGCACAGATGTCATGCTGCAATGAAGAGATATTCTGAAACAATGAATTACAGAACGAATCATTGCTCCAATCTGCATCTATTGTATCTAATTGTTGTGGAAATTCTGGCAGCTGTGTAAGCCTGTTGCAATGTGATAAGTCCAAGGTTTGAAGAGAACCAAGTTGGGCTATGCTTTGAGGCAAATGCTCAAAATTATTTCCACTGAGGTTCAACTCTTTCAATGAGTGTAAGCATCCAATGTCTTCCGGAAGTCCTCCATCTATTAAATTGCAGTAACTGAGATCCAGAATTTCCAATGAGCGTAACCCTTCATTCACGTGAGGGAATACAAAGAACACTCCATCTTCTGATTTATGTTTTGTGATTATCAATAATTTAAGCTTGTTCAAGCAGACGATGGAAGATGGAGGATGTGAAATCAACTCCAAGCTTACCCTGACTCTCTTTCTCACCCTCTCTATGTATCTGTATTTTAGAATGTATCTGGTATGTGTATATATAGCTATAGTATCAAAAGATACATGTTGACTCTCTCACTCGCCTCTCTCCCTATATATCAATTAGTATTTATGGTAAAATGTCTGTGTAATTAGATAGTTTTCTTACTATTGTTGATGGATCCGTATCTTCCATCACAATGGATGGATAATGTCAAGTTGTGTTGTCGGTGACAAAGAAATTACCCTTCTTTTTTCTTTGCACCTTTCATCCACTTGTACAGTGGTCCATTGTGTGCATATTATTACACTGGAGTTTTTAAAGTCCATTGTCAGTGATTCCTATTCACAAACTACTTCTACCGTGTAAATTTGACAGTAGACATCAGTTGAGACTACATTAGAATTCACCCTATTCTTCCTTTGTTAATGTTATTGAAATCTTGTCATGGTTGGTGCACCAAGAAACCGGTGGAGTTGCCCATGTTTCCACTACTTATGGGTAAGCATGTATAGTTTTCTTTATGCACGATTTCAAACAAAAAAGTTCAGACGAAAGCTTAGTGCACCGGACTGTCTTTTTTCTAAGACTAAAGTTTGTATATATAATAATGTGGAAAATAGGAAGGAAGCTAGTGGCTGGAAGTTGCATAGGAGGGATGAAAGAGACTCAAGAAATGTTGAATTTTTGGCAAAGCATAACATAACACCAGTTATTGAAGTTGTGCCAATGGACTACGTGAACACAACATTGGAACGTCTTTTGAAATCAGACGTGAAGTATCGTTTCGTGCTCGACGTTGGCTTCATCTTTATACAACAAACAATTTCCAAAATAATTTATTTCTCCAAAATCATTCCTTTCTTGAGGGGAATATAACCTAATGCACCCATAGCCATTTGGTGTTTTTCCATTTGCATTAGATGCATCCCATAAGCCACCAAGAGGTACCAACAAAAAATTAATATTATATTCATCAGAATATTCTGAATTGTTGGATAAGGAAAATTCCTGGGTCATGGACGACATCCCATCATCACATAAGGGAATCAAATGAGCTGTGATGCAATCAATATAATATTCTCCAGAATAGGCTTAGTGGAAGAAAAAATTTTGTTTTATGCAATATTCCAAACATTTTCCGTTAGTCTCATAACGTGTATATTTTAATATATAACGGAACTATTTCTTACACTTTGTAAAGTGTAAGTTTTTCTTACACTTTGTAAAGTGGAAGTTTTTCTTACACTTAATAAAATGGAAGAAAAAATTATGTTTTAGAATGGAATATTTTTCACGTTCTCTTTATGAAGCTTTGGCAGTGTTTGTCATACAATATTATTGATTTTACATATCATTAAAACACGGCAAAAATTATTACATTATGTATTTTAATTTTTTTTCTGAAAACTCCTCCAAGTTGTATTTAAGGATGTTCAAACATAGTACCTTCAACATCTTTAGTCTTCTATTTTTCTTCATTTCAATCACAAAAAAAATGTCTTCTAAACCAAAAGTTAGAGTTTCGATTTATTGGGATGGCGAAATTATACATGACAAAAATATCGTTTATTATAATTGTCTTTCCAAACACAGTGCTAAATATTTAATTAATGTCCGATATCATAAATTTCTTTCATCAATTTATAAAAGAATGGGTATAAATAGTATTGATTGTAATTTGATTATAGTCGGAAAATGCCCTACTTCATTTTTGTCACAAGGACAAGTAAATTTTGGAGAGTGAATTACTTATAGTGACGAATCATTGACAGACTTTTTGAGGGTTCCAAATGACTACATAGATCAAATCAAGTTAACACTTATGATACATAATGTAATACAATAATTTTTTCCTTAAATAGAGTTTGGATGAGTTTTCAGAATAAAAAAATAAAAATACATAATGTAATTATTTTTTTCGTTTTTATGATATGTCAAATCAATATTATTGTATGACAAACACTGCAAAAGCTTCAAAAGAGATGCAAATAATGCAAAATGTGAAAAATATTCCTCTTTGTAAAACAAAATTTTTTCTTCCACTTTATAAAGTGTAAGAAAAACTTCCACTTTACAAAGTGTAAGAAAAACTTTCACTTTATAAAGTGTAAGAAACAGTTCCGTTATTTATTAAAATATATATGTTATGAGACTAACGGAAAACGTTTGGAATATTTCATATAACGGAATTTTTTCTTCCACAAGCCTATTTTAGTTACTTACTAGAATAGTGGCTTATTTTGGTCACTTTTATCTTTTTGTGGCTTGTTTAGGTTCCGGACTCGGCATTAAAAGAGTTAACAAAGCCAGTATGAATTTTCTTCACCATTACCAATAATGATTATGAAACTACATACAGAGACATAGTAGATGCTTAAACCTTGTAATTCTCTGCCGATATGAAATCCTTACAATTGATCTTGTGTTTTTTGGGCCAATTCTAAAATTTGATTTTATCTGTGAGTTTAGATTATTGACACAAGTCCTATTTTTAGTCCAAAGGCTAAGATTCGTATTCAGTTTAATCTAATCTATATAAAATTACAGTAATAACCATCAGTTAGCAGTGCCCGAAAACAGGTATAGTTAAAAAATGAAGTACAACAATCAGAGAGAGCATCAAAATGATAACACTTTGCTTTCTCTGTGAACTTATAATGATAACGCGGTGACCTCTTTATATCGGTTGGGTATACATCTGCAGAAAGACATGATCAGGGGAACAGGTATAGTTAAAAAATGAAATACAACAAGGTCAAAATCTGAAACTTGGTACTAAGAAAAGCAGAATAATTATCTTGCAGAGTAAAATAATACAGATGGAGCACCAAGAGATGATTAAGGGAACATATATAGTTAATGATCCAACTACAAGATGCAAGTCGCAAGATGTCATAGAATACTTCAGCACCCGACCACATACTAATAGAGTTTGCATAACTTTCAGTTGTGAATGCAATTATGTTATCCAATCCTGAGAGTTGTGCAAATGTGTAATGTTACTTACTATATCTTTGCCCTCGTCAGATTCCTACATACAACAGCTATAGCTCATACAGAACCCTCACGTTTGAAGGTTACTCCTACATGATGGTATTAATAACGGATGAGACTCCTTACTTTTGTAGAATTCTATTTTCGTACTTCCTAATCCTCAGGAATATGTTTAATAGTCTTTATCTTTTCTAGGTCTTGTATAGATTCTTTATATAGCAGGCATATGGTCAATAATAATATATACAATTTCCCATCTTTGCTCCCACGAGTTGATCCTTTTCCTAACTGCTAAGTCGTCGAAATGGCCCCCAATACTTCTGTGATCAATGCTGATACTCGTGGAAGCAGCTACTAATACTTGTATTACGACAGACTGTCTTCATGGAGTCATCGCACACCTTAGATGCGGCTTTTTTCAAAATTTAATAAAATGGGATGATTTGTGCATTAGACTGTTCTTTTTTCCCGAAAGGACTAAGGGGGTCCATTTTTATTTTTTAGTTTTAAAAAATAATTTCATTGTGACACTCATTAATTATGAGTGGAACGTCTACAAATCACATATTAATTTAGACTATGATATGACGAACATTCCAATTTTAAAATATTGGATTCCATCACAACGTCATTTTCCATGCACTACTTGAAAACATTAGTGACTAAATCCTCTAAAAAGAAAATATTAAGGACCTTTTCATTAATTTAATATTTTTTTCCCTTTTTGCTTTTTATATCCCTTTCACTTGTAAAATATTCGTCAATTATTCTTTTTGGTGAAATAATTATATTTTAATTTATGAACCTTTTAAATCGCGACTTAAAAATTCGCTTTGAACATACTAATACTAATAGTCTCTTGAGTAAACATTAGACAATTATCTATAATTTTGTAAGTTATTTCAAATATTCGATTATAGTCTATAAGCAAAAAAATTAGTATTGTTGATTAATATACGAGTAAATACAAGAAGCAATTTTACTGCAGTTCGGAAGAATAATTTCTCGAGGACCATATTTACGCCAATTCTAAAAAATAGAATAAA
>JAJONQ010029677.1:0-18540 GCA_036250385.1 Solanum microdontum
AAATGTATTTATTGCAGAATAATTCACAATGACAAGATAATCAATTTAAAATAAACGAGGCTTTCATTGGAATTTTAAAAAGGCGTACAAACTTTGGTTATGACTCATGAGTCATTTCCTTTTTAAATATTACGATGAAAAATAAAGTGACATAAATGGTGTTTTCGGGCCTCGTCCGAACTACACCGATTTTCAAAAAATAAAACTTCAAATCTTGTCTTGTCTACCAAGCCATTCAATGGATCATAAACGGAGTGGCCATCCAATTCTGTAGCATCTCTCCAGGCCCGACATCTTTAATGGTGGGTGTTGTGGTGCATTTTGTCGAGATCACAGCACAATCTTCTTCATTAAACAATTTTTCTATCCCTTCCACTAGACCATCAATCTCAGGCTCTAAAGCTTTAGCAACAAATGGCTGGTACAATACTGGAATAGGCTTCGATATATCACATTTATGTTTCTTCCTTGTTTCTGCTTCAAATAATTCTTCCTCTGTTGGGGTATAACCGACGCCGAAGCGGAAATTTTGAAGTGGGATATGAAGAGGTTCAGATATGCCATCCAAATTCTTACCTAACCCACGCCCAGGCTCAAAACCGCTTCTTAGCATAGTCGTGGCTAACATTTTATACACTGGCGGCATTGGTACTTGCAATGTCGCATCTTCAAAAGTAGCATTCATTATCTCTACCACGTGAAAGTTAGTACCTTGAGAAGACTCTTCAATAACTGGAATGGAGAAACCATGGTACCTACGATCACTACCTTCACCATGAATGACAATTTCATGGTCCTCCCAAATGAACTTCAAAAGTTGATGCAATGTGGATGGAACTGCTCCGACCGCATGGATCTATGGTCTTCCTAGCAATAAGTTGTAGCTTGTAGATATACCCATCACTTGGAATTCAGTAACAAATTCTGCAGGCCCCATTTGGATACACAAGTCTACTTCTCCCATGGTTTCTCTTTGCGAACCATCAAACGCGCTTACATTCATACGACTTTGATGGATTTTCCCTACATCATAATTTAGTTGAATAAGAGTTGATAATGGGCAGATATTGAGTCCTGAGCCATTCTCAATCAATACTCACACTACAAACTTATCCCTACATTTGATGGTGATATACAAGGCTCGGTTGTGCATCACTCATTCGATTGGTAACTCCTTTTCTTGAAAAGAGATTTGGTGACTCCTAATGACATGACTAACCATAGTGGCCAGATTCTCACCACTTGTTCCCGTCGGTACATACGTTTCATCAAGTACCTTCAACAGTGCTTTTTAATGGTACTCAGAACAAATTAATAAACCCCAAACAGAAATTTGAGCGAGAGTCTTCTCCAAATGCTTGACAATGGAATACTCCTTAGGCTGCATTCTTCGCCAAAACTCTTCAGCCTCACCCTCTGTGATCGGCCTTTTTTGGTTCTCATTTCTTCGTGTCTCCTGAGTTAGTTCTTCTGGAATGTAGCATCTTCCAGAACGTGTCATCCCTTGTGCGGTGGCCGCCTGCACGACAAACTTTTCTTTGGGCTACTCGTTGCTGCTTCCTTTGTCAAAGCAAATGCCTGATGAGGTGCAGTTATTACCACAAACTCTGGACGGGCCTTTACGGTCAATGAGGCCACTGTTGGTATAAGTGAGTTTGACATTTTCTTCATCGATAATCCCATTTGCAAGCCAATCTTCGTCTCTTTCAATCATGTTGATGGTAGCTCCTCCATGATTTGACAATTTGTTAAGGTTCACATTGGGGGCAGGGACTTGGAGAGTGATGACTCTATTATCGATCAAGTCTTGAATCTTATGTTTCAGATTGATACATCCTTCTGTATCATGTCCTGCACCACTATAATGGTATGCACATCCGCTCGAAAGAACTTTGTTGTGAGATTTATTGTCCTTACATCTACTAGTTGGATCAATCCTGCCGCTCTTAGTCGCTCAAAGAGTTGGGTACGTGTTTCTGCCAAAGGAGTGAAAACTCTGGGAGGCTTTCTTTCAAGGTTAGGGTGGGGTAGATTATTGGCATTTGGGTTATTTTGTCCGAGATTTTGGTAGACTGGTGCATTGGCTTAGTGATTTGGTAGTGTGTTTTGGTAGGTTGACGGTTGATTTTGGTAGATAGGCGGTGGTGCTTGGTAGTTCTGTTGTGCATAGTAGATTGGGATTGGAGCTTGTGGAGATGGTTGGTAAATATTTGAGATGGGGAATCGATTGGAGTTTCCAATGGCAGAACCAAACCCAAAATACCTATGCGCCCTTGGCCTCGGGCTAAAAGATACAGCAGACACGTTCTCATTCTTTCCTAGTGAATCATATGGCCATGGAATGGATGGTGAGGATTTGTTGGCAGCCTGCAAAGCAGTAAGACTTGTAACCTTTCCAGACTTGAGGCCATCCTCTATGGCTTCTCCCATTCTAATCAGCTCTGAAAACTTCTGTCCCATCATGGGCAACATCCTTTCATAATACTCGGGCTCCTGAGATCGAATAAAAGCAGAAGTTATTTTGCTTTCAGTCATCACAGGTTGTACCTTTGCAGCTTCTTTCCTCCAGCGGCATGCATATTCACGATAGTCCTCCGTGGTCTTTTGCTTGATTTTTTCTAAATAATATCTGTCAGGGACATCTTCGACATTAAATTGGAATGTCTCCAAAAAATCTTTGGCCAAAGCTCCCCATGTAGACCACTGACGGAGTTCTTGAGATATTAATCATTCTAACGCCTCCCCACTAAGGCTTCGACTAAACAACCTCATAATTAATGCATCATTTTTCCCGATACCCACGAGTTTGTCACAATAAACTCATAGGTGAGACATGGGATTGCCTATACCATTGAAGGTTTCAAATTTTGGAATTTTGTAACCTTCGGGTATTTCCAAGTAAGGGTGCATGCAAAGGTCCTTATACTCAAGTCATGTTATCTTCCTCGAAGATTGAACACTTTTTACTGCCTTGGAGATGGCATCCTTCATAACATTTATTTCTTGTTCACGTTTTTCTTCTCTCAACCTTCACTCCTTCTCCATGTCTTCATAATGATCCAACTCCGGTTGAATAGGAAAGCTAGGACATGACTCAAGGATTGTATAGGCTGGTGGAGTTTGGAATGTTACGAAAGGGTACGCATGCTGGCTAGGCAAAACAGGTGGATTATTGGAGACCGGGGGTGGGATTTAGTGGGTTGGTCTAAAGATTTGGGAGCGATTAGTGTTAGGTACTTGGTTCTGATTTGGTAATGGTGGTGGTGTTTGGTAGGAAGTGCTGGCGTAAAGAGCGTTGGATACAGTGAAGTCAATGGTATGAGGATTAGGAGTGGAAGTGATGGGTCATGTAGTATGGATAGGGAAATAGTTGGGTAATGGAGAACTTAGTGATAGAAAAGGAGGATGAGGTCTTCTAGTTTCGAGGGGGTTCATTCGATGCAAAGGCCAGTTTGGCCAGATCTTTGGTCTGTTGAAGCTCTTCATGCATGTTTGCAATTTGTTGCATTAACTGAGAGATCAACTCACTCTGATCAGTGAGTTCAATATTTCTGATGGTCATATCCACTATTCCTGTTTCTTCAGGAGTACCAGTCATTTTGCTCTTGCCTTTCTCCAAAGAATGATCAGGGAATGATGGTACGATTGCTTTAGATCTTGTAAAGTAGGGATGGTCGGCCAGTTTGATTTCAACACAGATCAGTCTTTACCTGTAGAGAAGAACAACTCAAAAGACATATGTGTTAGTTTTTTTTTTTAACGAGATATGCAAATAAGATGACATAAAAAATAAACACACAAGTGCCATTTTTCTTCAAGCAGATTAATCCACGAAAATATTTCGGGTGAATTTGAGGACTCAAATGGAAAGAAATGTTTTTGTAATTGAATTGGAAAGGTAGACTTGCATAGAATCTCACTAATTTCTTCCACTTATATGCTTTTGTAGGTGGAACTCTTCAGTCATTCACTAATAAGGGAGAATAAAAATTGAAAAGATAGGGACCGAGCCTTAAGTAGGCTGCCTACGTATCCACCAAGGAAATCAGGCCCGACGTAGTTCGAATAACATAAGATAACTAAATGTACCCTTCCCGAAATTGATAAAAGACTAGGCTCGAAAAGAGCTTCCTACGTACCCCCTATGGGCTCAAGTCTCACATAGTTCTTGATTACAATAAAGCTTAAAAACAAAATGACAAACATAAGGAATGCATTACATGAACCTAAATCTACCCAAAGACTTCTTTCTTTCCTTCTTCAACTGTAGGGTGACGATCCGGTGCTCTCGTCATCTGAACCTTCTTTTGTTTTGCCATTTCCCCTCATGGAGGAAGCATTCCCAAAATTCAGTTTCTTAATGTCCCGTTCAATTTCGGGGATCCTTGCAGACGCTATAGTGATATTAATTATCTCTTGATTAATTTTTGCAATCTTTCTTTTCACCGAGGTTGTTTCCATGTCAACCTCAATAATTCTCTCTCGTAGCATCCATTCAGTTTGGTCCAGTATTGCAAGTCTCCTTTTGGCTGCAGCAATCCTCTCTCTAGTCTCGACAAATTTTTTGAACATTGACTCTTCAGTTTCTTCCTCACTAACCAAAGCAATGGGTGGGATTGGTAAATTGATTCTTTTTCTAGACATTCTAGCAAGTCGACCTTCCTGTGACGGATGAATAAAAACTTAGGAGATTTTTAGAGTAGACAGTTTATATATTTCTGAGAAACTTGGACAACACTTCAGAAGTAATTTGGACGGACTTTGTTGTTGTGAATTTTAATATATGCTTAAGGTGCTTTCAGAAACAATGGTGGATTAATTATGCTTTAGACAAAATGACGCATCATAACACAAGGCAATTATATCAAGCAACACACAAACAATTTATATCGCGTCCTAAACTTGTGACCTTTTTATGCCAAAGGTGGGCCTATCGAATTAAAGGATGTATATGTCTTTTTAAGCCAATTCATTATCCCCCAAAATACTTCATTAATGGCATTAAAAAATGTCTGACAAACATAAAATTTGGGAAACGAGTTTGGAAAGTAAATTACAAAGCAAAGTACAAATAAAGCAATCCCACGCAGGGGATGATAACAAACTTCAAACTTATCCTGATCCTTCACCAAGTCTGGTCCTCTTGGCGATGCTGACCTCTTCCCACATAGTATATTTGTTCGCCCATAGGTGATCTCTTGCCAACTGGCCCCTTCCTGGTGTCTGAATCTCTCTACCGACTGAATTTGTTGTTCCATGCTATCATCCAATTCTAATATGCATTGGCTTGCCCTTCGTAATTCTTGATTCAACAGAGTTATGACCCTAGCGTCTTCTAAATGCCGACGTTGCTGCTCCAACTCATTCCGATCAAACTTCTCTTGGAGTTGATGAAGTCGATTTGATGTTTGGCTCCAACATCTGCAATAATATGGGGAACGTTTGGACCGGGTTCGATAGTTCCGGCGAGACTCTTCTTTAACCATTCTTTGTAATCCTTAGAACATTCAAGACGAAACCTATTTAGCACCGGCTCACCCAATACCCTTCGAGTTTTCTATAATTGAAGCATCTTTTTAGTAAAAGCGACTTCTCCATTTTCATGATCTGTCACAAATCTTGTCATGTCTTCGATTTGAGGAAGCTCTTGTTTCCCTCCTAGTTGTCTAAGTACGCGAGAAGGAGCATATGGTCGAGTTCCTCTCAACCCAGCAAATATCAAGTAAGGGGCCTTCCCACTTCGGATCACGATATGTTTTGTTACTACCAAGCATGGGATCGACCACTGCACATTTTCCTCTCTCAAACCCTGAAGTCTCGGATACCAAAACTCTTGGCCTCCAGTCCTGTTGAAATGATTACGTTGCACCCACCAATCGTGACTTTAAAGTCTGTTTAGTCTTTCCAAGGGATCTGATTCTGTTGGATCATGATCTTTGATCAAGTGTCTCATCATCCACCATTGAAGTATTAGGTTGCACCCTTGAAAAAAACGTGTGCTACTTTTACATTTATCCAATGCCCTGTAAATGTTAGCAAGGATCATAGGAGCCAAATTGTAGTACTTTCTCACAGACCCATAGCCTACTCCATTTAAAATAGCATGAGTAACCATTACTACACTTGGATGGATGGTGTAGTTTGGTTCTTGGGGAAACACCATTGTCCCAAGTAGGCATATCGCTAAAGCAACGAGGCGTGTTTCCTTCCACTTTTCTTTCGAAACAAACTCTTCTTTAAACTTCTCTTAAACTCTTGCACGTTCGAATCGATAATTCAACTTTTGAAGTGGAATATTTGACCCGGGAAGCCTGTCCATCCATTCAGCTTTGACGAGTGACAATTTTTCTTTGATTTCGGCAAAATCCCATACCTTTGGAAAGAGAAGATCAGTATCGGGTTGGCGTTTCCTCTTGTTGCACATGCCAACACTCTCGTAACTGGCAAGAACTTGTCGATAGTCAGAGTCAACTCTACTTCCCCGAACTGAAATACCATGTTGTCGTTGTCCCAAAATTTCACCATCGTCCCGATCAGAGCTGGATAAGCTACCATTTCCATTAATGACGGGAGATGACTTATATGTCTTTGAACTTTATTCTTGTCTTCCGCGTTCATAAATTTCCACCAAACCTAGAGGTAAGGATGGGGTATGGTCATCATTCGGGTCCTCAATAGTTCATATGTCGGACTCATCCTACAAGAAAAACAGACAAAAGTAAGTTACCCCCCACCCCCATAGATAATTGATTTGTTTTAAAATGACATATACATCCTTTAATTAAACACATAAGCATGATTGCCTTTTTATTGGCAAATAGGCCAAATAGACACAATGTGGACTTCTAATGGGCCCAACACGCCTTGGGTGTTGGGTCAACCTAATTCAAAATGCGCTAAAAATTGGGATTTGGTTTCGCTCTACGCTAGTTGACTAAGAGTGGCTTTTGAAAGAGCGGGAACCCAAGTGGACAACTTAGGTTGGAATTCACGACAACCATTAGACGCATGACGTACCAATAAATTGTCGATCCTTCCGAAAAAGGGTTGAGTATAAAAGTCCGGTTGCGATTATGCATAAACCATCCTTAATATACTATACATACAACAGGAAATATGATGAATGCAATTACATTTATATCAATTTAAACACATTAAGCACAGATAAACAATTCAGCAATTAATAACAATTAGTCAAATCTTATAGTTAGAACTTAATTAACTCCCCAGCAGAGTCGTCATTTCTGTTATGCTATAATTTTCCTATCTTTGGAAAAATCACTTTTTGAAATGTTCTAAGTATAAAAAAATTTGAAAAAAATACTTAGAAAAGAGTCACCACTTAATTTTTTTTAAAGAAAAACTAAGAAAACTCAAAATTTTCAAAGATTTAAACAGAAAAAATTATTTGAAAATACCAAAGGAGGTTCGGGGTTCAATTTACACTTCTAGAAGGGTTAAGCATTCGAAGTGCCGCTAACATGCATTTGGCCTGTGACTTGACAAAAATATTTTTCTGACTATTTTTAGAAAAAATGTGATTTAACATAAGAATAATAATTTACAATACTTGGTTAACTTTGAGAAAAATAGTTAAATAAATCAAACGCTTTTATTTCATTTTAATTTTTAGAGAAAGGGACCCAAAAATGAACATTTAAATTAAATACAAGTGATTAGAATATTAATAAAACTAGATTAATTAGAATTCATTTGATGCATTTTTTTAAATAATAACTTAAACAAAATTGGTTAATTTAAGAATGGAGTCATTTGAATTAATTGAAGAATTAAAGTTTCGACTAACCTTTTTGAGAAAATGACTTAGTAGACAGAGAACATTTTTTAGTTCATTTGAGAAAAATACTTTAATTTAAAATCACTTTAAAATAGAATGTGATCAAGTGAAGAGGCCTTAAAAACATATCTTTTTAAGAACAAACATTTAACTTAATTAAAATACAAAATTCGACCAATATTTGATTAATAAAATAAGTGAACACAACAAGTGAAATGTATTAAAAATAAACCAACACAAAGAAAATGACTCATTTTTTTGGGGAATCCAATTAAGTTATTTAAAGTTAGAGCTAAATGAGATTAGCCAAAACATAATCAAACAATTAGAAGAGTAAAAGAGATAATGAAATTGGGCCCCTTCTTGGGCCAATTTCGTTGCAAATTTTTGAGCTTTAAGCGAATCCCCTTTTTGTATACAAAGGCTGTATATTAGTGTATATCGGATGTATACAACCCATTTTTCTACTTTCCGAGACCTGTACATCAACTCCAAAGACTTGTTCTTCGATTTCTCAAGGTTGGCTGACTCGTTAAGAGATAAAATTGGACCTTTGGCCCAACGAGGAGATGCAAGGGGAGGAGATAGGAGTTCATGTTGAACTCGGAGCAAATTTCACATGTAAAAAAAAAGCAAGAAAATGCAGATTAATATTTAAAATAATAACCATGCATTAAAATGAAACTACACAACTTATGAATAATTGCAATGATCTTTAATAAACATAATGAAACTATGATGAACTAGCAGTGAAGAGTAGCAAGGACTTACTACTTTCAATCAAGAGCACAACATATAAATACATTTAAATTAGTCTAGACCACTAAATTAGTCCATAAACAAACAGATAGCATTTTCTTGAAAATTCCAAATCCAGTCATGAAAATTCTAACAACCAATGCCTTGAAACATACATTTTATTTTATTTAAAAAAAAGAAGCCAAACACATGGTTTTAAAGACATGAAATCTAAACGAAGCAAGGTGATGCATTATCATAAGAGAACAGGTTCTAAATCAAATTAACAACGTGCAAAACAAAGACCTCCAACAACTGAAAATAATCATCACTCAAGTTACGACAAAGAAGATCTGAAAACATTTGAGGGGTTTTATCCAATTAAACACTCACTGGGAACTTCAAATGAAAAAAAAAAACTATACCAAGATTGTCAAATTTTACTTTGACTATCCCAAATTGAAATAACAGAGCAAAGAAAGTACTCTTACAAATAAATCTCTACCATGAATGATTAACAATTCAAGGTTAAGGGAGGCAAACATACTAGTGCTAAAAGGTAAAGAAAGCTGGGAATTCTTCCAAATTTTAAACAAAATGAAACAATAGCTAATTTTGAATGAGATAAATTCCATCATTTATCTTTTAAACAGATTGCCGACCGAAAAAATCATATGCCTAACCAAGAATGAATTCAAGCTAAAGCATTAGCAACGTAGGATCAAAAGTAGTAGAGCAACCAACTAATAGTTTAAATTAATGTTAATATCTATTTGATATAAGTTAGAAAAATGATAATAGCGCAGATGGGTCATCACCTAAAGATTAAAACATTAAACGTAACCGAGCTGATTTACTAAATCTAGGCTTAAAATCAATTTTTTTTCCATAGCAAAGTAGTGTACAAACTAGAAGAAGATAAAGAGTCCGGATAGCATTTAATCACCAAACACTTGAGAAATCTAACAAGCACATGCTATAAAATGGTCTTAACTAATGAACATAAGGCTTCGAATTTTCGCAAGAGAGAACAAAATGCCGATTCGGGTTTATATATAAAATTGAGATAATGACCTTCAAATCGAGAGTATAGGAAGCATTCAAATTGGCCAATATGTAAAGCAACGACACTAAACCAATCACATCAGTTTATCTAGAGAGATGATGATATTTAAACTCATAATTATACCATACTAAGGGACACAACTATCACAAAAGAAAAAAAAATCCTACAGAGAATGACTATCGAGGAAGAACCCATCATGGAATATACATCAATCGGAAAGAAAATGATATCACCTTTTTCGGAGCAGCGAGACTAGGACAAACGAGTTGAGAATAGTGACTCTTCTACCAAAAAATCTCAATATGAATAGCAAGTCAGGAGAATCTGAGTTGCGAACTTCTCGGAACTTAGAATTAGAGAGCTAAACAATAATTTGTAAGTGTAAAACGATTATTACCAAAGAACTGAACTCCAAAACATGTCAAAATCCAATTTTCAAACTCCCCCTTATCACTTGGATGCAAAGGGTTATTTATAGGGGAAGTTGGGGCCATTTAGGGGGGGAAATCCGTTGGATTTTTGAAAGAAAAAAATGAAATTTTCTTTGCTCCTTTCCGAGACCAACAGTAAAAGGCATGGGGAGTCCTTCTCTACTCTGAGACTCTGCGAAAGGGGGGAAAAGGAGACGTGAGGGTGATGGATTAGGTTGCTAAGGTTATGGGTTCGCAGATGGGTGACGAGATTTCTGGATTTGCTGGATTTTTCTGGGTTGCGTCTGGAGGAAAAAGACGAGTATGGTCAGTGGGGTTGGGGTATTGTTGGATGCGACTTCTTGCTTAGGAGAAGACATTGTGCGGGTCTCGATTTTTGGGTTCGTTCGCAGTGAAGAAGATGAAGTCGGGGCGGGTTCTTTGGTATTGCTGATGTATTGGGCTAGTTGGGTCATTTATAGTTGTAGGAATTGGGTAAGTATGTTGTTGTAATGCACTGTTGGGCTGCTGGAGTTGTATGTTATATGTATGGGTTGGGAAAATTGAATTGGAAATGGTCCAAAAATTGGCCTATTGAATTGGGTGAAGGATTTGACCAATTTGATTGAAATCATAGCCAATTAAAATTAAGAACTTAGTCGAATTGAATTTAATTAGCAAATTCGACTAAACCTTAAATAAGATGAATTAATATTAATTAATTAACGAACTTCTTAATCTTAACGAAATAAGATAATCAACTTAATTAACAAAAACTAATTATCTCAAAAAATAGTATAAACTATTACATGACTAAACTAATTAACCAAATATAAAAAATATAAAATCTTTTTGAGATGGTTTTCGAATATTCATAAAATACATTAATCATATACATAATTACGTAAAACATATATATTATTTAAAAATTATAAAAAGTGACAAACTATCTAAAGTAACCTGCGAACTATATTATATATATATATACATATATATATTTTTTTATTATTATTTTATTTATTTTGAAAATTTGAAATTTTATAAAACTAATTATTTTAAAATCGTTTGAAAATTGAAAAAGCTCGATGATTAATTTATATATTAGAGGGCCAAAATTGGGTGTCAACAGCCGTCCCTCGTTTGACTTGGATTGATGAAAGGAATTTGAGGCAAATGAAATTGAATTTTGACCGACCACATCTTCATCTTTAGGAAAGGGATTTTGGTACGGACTTTAGGAATTATGGTTGAACCCCGGAAATGGGTTTCCTACATATCTCAGGCTATATGAGAATTCGGGCCAGTTGTAGTTCAATATGCTTGATTTGATGCACAATTATGAAAGAATTCGAAAGCTATCCCGGTATCGAATTATGAAGAGACCAGAATGCTCGAGAATAAGATTTGAGAGAAGATGTCGGAATACAACCGAGTTTTCAACATTGAGCCCGCCTACATATCCTTAGACCTTAGGAATCAGGCTGTTTGTAGTTCGACTAGATCGGTTGGAAAGGAAATCTATTATGCAAGATAGCCTTTGGTTTTGGAGGAGTGACAACTAAGTCAAGTATGAAAAAGAGGCTTGCAACCTCTTAGCCATGAATGTGGCGCGCTTTACACCCATAATTAAGAACTTACACGGACATAATTTCCAAAGCTCTTGGTGCATTGTCACTCAGATTGGAAAGCTGCCTCTGGTGAGAGAGGAAAATTTTCTGGATGCGAAATTGGAAAGGATAAACCAAAAGGAATACCCACATGCCTTTTGATAGGGGTGTGATTTGATTGTGGTGTAAGTCGCTCCTCAAGCTCGCGTCCTAAGAGTTTGATACCTCTTTTGGGACTATGTCCTAGTTCGCTGCTAAGAAAAAGTTCCACATTGTGCTGCATCCTTTTTTATGTTGTCCGCATCTATTATTTGATTTGAGTATTCATCCTCTCGGATGCTCTCGACAAGGACTGAGATAAAACTCATTAGTGTAAAAATATAATTCTAATGGAGATATAGTGTCATTTACCATGTCGGCACTTAAATTGTTCTCCTTGAATATTTGACGTCAACTTTTTTCAATTTGACGTAAAGAAAATAAAACCTGTATCTCATATTTGTGACATAACTTTTTACTGTACTCTTCTTCTAATATTGAAGTAGTAAAATAGACTAATGTAATCTATTGATGGTTTTCTTGATGGTTGAATATGATGTCCCTCTTGGCGTATAAATATGATGGCCCTTTCGGCAGTTTGAATATGCAATGGCCTTCTCGGCGGCTTGAATATGCAATGGCCCTCTCGGCAATTTGAATATGAATGGCCCTCTTGGCGGCTAAATACGATGTCCCTCTCGGCATCTAAATATGATGGCCCTCTCGGCAGTTTGAATATGCAATGGCCCTCTCGGCAATTTGAATATGAATGGACCTCTCGACGGTTTGAATATAAATGGCCCTCTCGGCGGTTTGAATATAAATGGCCCTCTTGGCATTTGAATATGAATGGCCCTCTCGGCAATTTAATATACAATGGCCATTTTGGCAATTTAAATATGAATGGCCCTCTCGGCAGTTTGAATATGAATGGCCCTCTCGGCGGCTAAATACGATGGCCCTCTCGGCATCTAAATATGATGACCCTCTCGGCAGTTCGAATATGAATGGCCCTCTCGACAATTCGAATATGAATGGCCCTCTCAGGATTTGAATATAAATGACCCTCTCAGCAATTTAATATAAATGGCCCTTTTGGCAATTTAAATATGAATGGCCTTCTCGGCAGTTTGAATATGCAATGGCCCTCTCGGCGGTTTGAATATGATGGCCCTTTTGGCAATTTAAATATGAATGGCCCTCTCGGCAGTTTGAATATGCAATGGCCCTCTCGGCGGTTTGAATATGATGGCCCTCTTGGCGGCTTGAATATGATTTTGACTATGAACATCGTCTTTCATCAATATTTGATATGATGATAGGTAATTTTGATCATAACATCATTTTCATCGATATCTCGCAACCTTAAGCGGTAGATACTAATCTTTAATCTGTCAAATACCTCTTTGATAAAACGATGATGTTACACTCACTAATTGAAATTTGTTGGATATGTTCTCTTGAACTAGTTGGTTGATAAATATAGCTCCTTTGATGATCTTATTATACCCTGCATCCACAAAAACATGTTATTTTTGGAACACTGATCTGTGTTGAAGTCGCCTTTCTCATGGTCTCGTTATCTCTGGAACTTTGTCTGGTAGATCCAATGAATCGCAGTAGACAAAAGAAAAAATCATATTTAAATTAAAACATTTGCTAGGCATGAAGTTTTGAAAAATAGTTTTAAAGAAAATCTCTGCCAATTAACTGTCACGACTTGCATGATACGAACAAAACTCTTTGCCTCAGATTTTGATATGACAGGTAGCTTGCTGGCAACTTAAAACCCTTTAAGAACACGTCAATTTGAGGCAATTGAAGTTGACTTCGAAGGTCCGAGTATCCTTGATGGAATTTTTGAGGTCCTTCTCAAAAATTCTATCCCAGTTAGATGTTTCAAAAACAAATCTGATGATGGTCACGGGAGTCTTGCATTTGAGATCTCTTCAAAATTATTCCCAGTTGCACATTTCGATATGATCCTTGACTCTTGTTTGTAGGAAATGACTCTTCTTGTAGAATTTTTGAGGTCCTCTAAAAAATTCTGTCCCAATTTCCATTATGAGGGGAAATGGAAATCTTATTGGGAATATGACCAAACCCTTGTGGCGCCTACGTATCCCATTGAGGTGGGAATCAGGTCAAATGTATTTCCCATCTCAAGAAGTGACAAAAATAGAAAATTTGATAAGGACGATCGAGGCCGACATAGGCCGCCTACGTATCTCATTCTTGAGAATTCAAGTCGAACGTAGTTCAAGTACAAAGGGAATGTTTCAAAACATAATGCGACAATGATTACAAGCAAACTGCAATTACAAGGAAATAAAGAAAAGAAGTATCATCCTTCAAATGTAGTATCTCTTAACGACATCTGAATTGGTAGCTTTTCGCCACATTCTACCGTCCATCTCTGCTAGAACCAAAGCTCTTCTTGATAGTACTTTGTGGACGACATATGGTCCTTGCCAGTTAGGTGCAAATTTCCCTTTATATTTCTCTTGATGAGGAAAAATGCGTTTCAACACCAATTGGCCTACATCAAATCTTCAAACTCTAACTTTCTTGTTGAAAGCGCGAGTCATTCTCTGTTGATACAACTGGCCATGACAAACAACACTCATTCTTTTCTCATCAATCAATGCTAATTGCTCATATCGGTCACGAACCCATTCGGCATCGCTCAATCCAGCTTCCTGAATAATCCTTAAAGATGGTATCTCAACTTCAGCTAGTATCACTGTTTCTGTTCCGTATACCAATAGATAAGGAGTTGCTCCAATTGAGGTTCAGATTGTGGTGTGGTAACCTAGCAAAGCATAAGGCAAATTTTCATACCAACATTTGTAGTTGTCAATCATCTTTCTCAGTATCCTCTTGATACTCTTATTAGCAGCTTCCATAGCTCCATTCGTCTGAGGACGATATGCAATTGAATTACGAGGGGTAATTTTGAATTGTTCACATATCTCTTTCATCAAGTGACTATTCAGATTTGCTCCATTGTCTGTGATGATAGACTCTGGAACTCCAAAACGACATATCAAATTGTTGCGAACAAAATCGGCCATAACTTTCTTCGTCACAGCTTTGTAGGAAGTAGCTTCGACCCACTTTGTGAAATAATCAATGGCGACCAAAATGAACCTATGACCATTTGAGGCAGCCAACTCAATTGATCCAATAACATCCATGCCCTAAGCTGCAAATGGCCAAGGAGAACTCATCGCATTGAGCTCGTGGGGTGGTACTTTGATCAGATCTCCGTGTACTTGGCATTTATGACATTTTTGGACAAATCGACCATAATCATTTTCCATAGTCATCCAGAAATATCCCGCCCTTAAGATTTTCTTTGCTAATGTAAACCCATTCATGTGCGTCCCACACACTCCAGCGTGCACTTTTTCAAGCAATTTTGTGGCTTCTGTAGCATCCACACATCTTAGTAATCCCATATCGTGTGTCCTCTTATAAAGAACCTCTCCATTCAAAAAGAAGTTGTTTGCCATTCTTCGAATTGTTTTCTTCTGAATACTTGTTCCTTTTTTCGGATATTCGCCAGCTTCTAAGTACTTTTTCACATCGATATACCATGGATTCCCATCCCATTCTGCTTCCACATGTGAACAAGGTGCTGGTTGTTCATTTAAAACTATCTCAAGTGGATCGATATAACCCTTTTTCTGGGTGTTGTATCATGGACGATATGGTTGCAAAGGCATCAGCAAGCTCGTTTTGTATTCTCGGCGTGTGTCTGAACTCGGTCTTCCTAAATATTTTGCATAATCTCTGTACCAATTGTACATAAGGTAAGATTTTAGGATTCTTCACCGCCCATTCTCCTTGAACTTGATGAATCAACAAGTCTAAATCACCAATTATCAGTAATTCTTGAACATTCATATCAAGAGCCATTCTAATGCCGAGAATACATGCTTCGTACTCAGCCATGTTATTAGTGCATCAGAATCTAAGCTTTGTTGTTGCTGGATAATGTTTCCCCGATTCAGATATCAACACTGCTCCAATTCCTGATCCTATAGAGTTTACTGCTCCATCAAAGAACATTCTCCACCGAGGATATGATTCTGATATGTCTTCCCCTACAAACAATACTTCTTCATCAGGGAAATATGTTCTAAGTGGTTCATATCCTTCATCTACTGGGTTTCAGCAAGGTGATTGGCCAAAGCTTGCCCCTTGATTGCTTTCTGAGTCATGTACACAATATCGAACTCACTCAACAACATTTGCCACTTTGCTAGCTTTCCTGTGGACATTTCTTTCTGAAATATATACTTGAGCGGGTCCATCCTCGAAATGAGATGTGTTGTATAAGCCGACAGATAATGTCTCAATTTCTGAGCAACCCAAGTCAAAGCATAACAAATTCTCTCTAAAAGGGTGTAATGGGCCTCATAGGATGTGAACTTCTTGCTCAAATAGTATATAGCTCTCTCCTTTCTTCCAGTCTCATCATGTTGTCCCAACACACACCCGAATGCATTGTCGGAGACGGATAAATACAATAGCAAAGGACTGCCTGCACGTGGTGGCACCAACACTGGTGGATTCGAAAGGTAACTTTTGATGGTGTCAAAATCCTTATGACATTCTTCGATCCATTTGGTTGGCACATCTTTTCGTAGTAACTTGAATATGGGCTCACATATCACTGTTGATTGAGCTATAAATCGACTGATGTAATTCAATCTTCCCAGAAAACTCATTACTTCCTTCTTAGTCTTTGGAGGAGGTAAGTCTTGAATTGCCTTGATCTTGGAAGGATCAAGCTCGATACCTCTTCTGCTAACTATGAATCCGAGTAACTTCCCTGCAGGTACTCTGGGTTCAACTTCAAATCATACCTACGTAACCTGTTAAAGAACTTTTCCAAGTGTGTCAGGTGATTTGAACTCTCGCGGGATTTTATAATGACATCGTCCACATACACCTCAATTTCTTTGTGGATCATATCATGGAAAATGGTGGTCATAGCTCTCATGTAAGTGGCTCCAGCATTCTTAAGGACGAACGATATCACTCGATAATGGTAGACTCCCCAAGGTGTGATAAATGTTGTTTTTTCTACATCTTCTTCATCCATTAGAATCTGGTGGTATCCCTTAAAGCAATCCACAAAAGATTGCAGCTCATGCTTAGCATAATTATCGATGAGTATGTGGATGTTTGGCAAGGGGAAATTATCTTTCGGACTTGCTTTGTTGAGATCCCGATAATCCATGCATATCTTGATTTTTCCATGTTTCTTCGCCACTGAAACAATGTTAGCCAGCCAAGTGGGATACTTGGTCACTTCAACGACTCTTGATTCGATTTTCTACATGACCTCCTCTTTTATCCGTAAACTCAGATCGGGCTTGAACTTTCTGGTTTTCTGCTTTACTGGATAGCACTCTGAATTGATAGGCAGCTTATGGGAAACAATATCAGTGTTTAACCCTGACATATCATCATAAGACCAAGCAAACACATCAATGTATTGTCTGAGCAGCTTGACCAATTCTTCTCTTTCTGTTGCTGCCAAATGGACACTAACTTGGGTTTCTCTGACCGACTCGTCATCTCCCAAGTTTACTGTCTCTGTTTCATCCAGGTTGGGCTTTTCATCGTCTTCAAGTTGCCTCTAGTCCTCGGTAAGGTGTTCAGTCATCATAGTTTCCTTATCATATTCTTCACATTCATCTTCATCGACCTTACTTGGTTTGCCATGTTCGTGACATGTCATGGCATTGGTAGGTTTAGATTCATTTGTACTAAAAAGAACAACAAATCAACCATGTTAGATAGAAGAGTTTAAATGTATTTATTGCAGAATAATTCACAATGACAAGATAATCAATTTAAAATAAACGAGGCTTTCATTGGAATTTTAAAAAGGCGTACAAACTTTGGTCATGACTCATGAGTCATTTCCTTTTTAAACATTACGATGAAAAATAAAGTGACATAAATGGTGGTTTCGGGCCTCGTTTGAATAACACCGATTTTAAAAGGAGTGAAAACTCTGGGAGGCTTTCTTTTGAGGTTAGAGCGGGGTAGATTGTTGGCATTTGGGTAGTTTTGTCCGGGATTTTGGTAGACTGGTGCATTGGCTTGGTGATTTAGTAGTGTATTTTGGTAGATAGGCAGTGGTGCTTGGTAATTTTGTTGTGCATAGTATATTGGGATTGGAGCTTGTGGAAATTATGGGTAAATATTTGAGGTGGGGAATCGGTTGGAGTTTCCAATGGCAGAACCAGACCCAAAATACCTTTGCAGCCTTGGCCTCGGGCTAAACGATACAGTGGACACATCCTCTTTCTTTTTCCTAGCGAATCCTATGGCCATGGATGGTGAGGATTTGTTGGCGGCCTGCAAGGCAGTGAGATTAGTAACCTTTCCAGACTTGAGGCTATCCTCTATGGCTTCTCCCATTCTGATCAGCTCCGAAAACTTCTATCCCATCATGGGCAACATCCTTTCATAATACTCGGGCTCCTGAGCTCGAATAAAAGCAGAAGTTAGTTTGCTTTTAATCATCACAGGTTGTACCTTTGCAGCTTCTTTCCTCCAGCGGCACGCATATTCACGATAGTCTTCCGTGGTCTTTTGCTTGATTTTTTCCAAATAATATCTGTCAGGGACAGCTTCGACATTAAATTGGAATCTTTCCAAAAAATCTTTGGCCAGAGCCCCCCATGTAGACCACTGACGGAGTTCTTGAGATGTGAACCATTCTAACGCCTCCCCACTGAGGCTTCGACTAAACAACCTCATAATTAATGCATCATTTTTCCCGATACCCACGAGTTTGTCACAATAAGCTCGTAGGTGAGCCATGGGATTGCCAATACCATTGAAGGTTTCAAATTT
>JAJONQ010029678.1:0-22669 GCA_036250385.1 Solanum microdontum
ATATTTTTTTGTTGAAAAAATAGGTTTTACTAGCGAATGGTTGTTGGAGCCTTAGTCGCCACTAAAAATCACTCATAACCTTTAGTGGCAATATTTTTGGATTTTGTGGCGACTTTGTCGCCACTAAAAGTCAAGTTCTTTTGTAGTGAATCTTAGTTGACAATGCTTAGGTGGAGGGATTAGTCCCATGTGACTTGCGACGTCACTAAAAAATTGGGGTGTTAACTTTTGAGGGTATTTGTGGTCTCCAGGGATAACTGTGGGGGTATTTTTGATCCCAAAATGTAATGGAGCGTATAAGTGGTCTATTTCGCATAGTTCAGGGGAAATTTTGACCCTTTTCCGTAAATTCTATAAATGTTGAGTTTTTGTTCTGTAACTTTTGGCGATACGCATGTGCTTGCCGAGTTCACTCGGCGACTCACTGAAAGTCCTTTTTGATCACCTTTCTGCGCCCCTAATTCCTTAAAATGCACTGTAATTTTCAGTGAACCACTTTTAGCTCGCCGATTGAAGTTGGCGATCCTCCGAAAGGCACTTCTCATCGGTGACTAGTTTTGAATTCCTGAGATTTTCATGCTGTAACTTTCGGCGTGCCCGACTTGGCCCGCCAAAGTAGTTCGGCGAGTCACCGAGTCTTTTGGCGACTTCATTTCTGAAATTTTCTGGAACTTTTTCTAACGTTTTTCTATGTTGTTTGCAGGAATGGCTAGACCCAAGGTGTCCGGTAGAGACATACTGCCCCAAAAGCGGGCACGTGAAGTATTAATTGATAAGGAGGCAGCTGCCTCCAAGGCCAAGAAGCTACCTCCAAAGGGAGGCAATGGTAAGGGCAAGGAGCCCCTAGTTGTTCCTCCGGAGGAGGCAAGCTCAGACAGTGAAGGGGTTTACGAGACTCACCTCACCACATCAGACAGGGAGGGGGACTCACAAATTCTCAAGCTTTTATCTCTGAGTCTAAGGACGATCAACTGCTACAGTCCCGACAAGCGGAGCTTCGCTCCGAAGCTCATCATGATCCATCTAGGATTCTGGAGTCTACCTCTCCAACTTCAGCTCCAGTGGCTCCAGTTCTACTAGTTCATGGTCCTCTTCCCAGTCACTCAACCAGTTAACGACCGAGGGATTAAGGACCATCTTAGAAGAGAAGAAACTGTCCACAGATGGTGTGGTGGACATATATCCAGCAGTGTGGGACACTTTCAGGTTCCAAAGGTTCGACATCTTCACCAAACTCTGAGGCCCATACATTCCTAATTGGGTCCGAGAGTTTTATTCAACATACAGTGATCTAGTTCCCCAGGGGAAGAAGAAGGCCAATGTCTTCAAGCTGGTGGACTTCGTGGTTGTGATGAAGAGACTCTGGAGTACCTCAAAGGTTGGTTGGCCTCTCTGCTTTCTGACACCACCCCAGGATGGATTAGGGTCGGAGTGCAGATAGAGAAGAAGAACCTCAACGTAGTTGCTCGCTATTATTTTGGATTCATCAGCAGCACGATCATGCCGTCCTAGAATAAGTCGATCCTCCGCCACCCAAAGGCGGCATGTCTTGGGTCTATCATAACTAGGAAACGGCTAAAATTGGGGTTGATTATTGAGCAAGAGATGGCCATGAGGGCCAAGCAGAGGCAGACCTCACTTCCATTCCCACTGTTGATCACTGAATTGTGCAGACGGGCCCTTGTTTCCAAAGATGAGAAGACGGATGTAGAGGTGACACCTATCTCATCTACTGACATTCGACGTATTGAGACTCTACCTGCAAAGGCAGTCTTGCCTACTCAGGCCACCAGACATTCAGGTACTTCTATCTCTATTCCTTCTGCGACCCCGAGTACTTCTACTGCGCTCTCCCATAGTTTTTCTGCTATTGCTCCTAGGCCCCCGGTCACCCATGAGATGCTATTTAAGATGGGGAATCTGACCCAATTTGCTGATACGCGTGCCTCCCGGCTAGAGGATGCAATTCCTAGGATGACCGAGAGAGCCATTGCTGCTGCGTTGACACCTCTCCGAGCTTCGATCGGTCCCCTTACTGCGAGAGTTGAGGTGTGTGAGAGAGGACGGGAAGCTGATGATGAGGTGACAGCCTGAAAAGCTAATCTTGTGGGACTTCATAGAGATGTGGACAAGCTAAAGTCCACCTATCTCTCTATGCTCTTTGGTACCATGGACATACAAGATGTCCCGAGCTCAGATATTCCAGCCTGTTTAGATGTGCCTCCGGCTACCACCGGAGATATGGTTAAAGCTGATGATGTTGATGCTGTTTCCGAGGCTGAGACGGATGAGGAGCAACTTGGTGATCGAGAGGATGGTGTTTATGAGGACTTTGTTGACTCTGAGGGTGCCATGTACGAGACTACTAGATTGACATCACTTCAGGATGTTTCCATGGTGGGCTCCAGTGGAGCCAAGGATGATGTGACCCCCAACAGTGATGCCTAGACAAATGGAACGATGGATATGCACACGTCACCCAGACATAGCCTGACATGATGATTCCCTTCCCTCCTTCTTTGTCATTTTTAGACTTTTTGTTGGTTTTAGTTACATTTGAGGACAACTGCATTTTTGTTAGTGGGGTGAGGTATATTTACCTCTTTTGTGGGTTGTTTTTGTGAATATTGATTTATATTGTGTTTTTGTGGATATTGAGCTTATCGAGCTATATATATATATTTCGGTTGTGGAATTGCGGTTGTTGATAAATTATGCCCATTGTTGTGATAGAAAATGATTTTGATCCAAATTTTTAAAATTTTCCACCTCTTTTGTGCGTGATTGTGTCTGTTTTTGTACAAATTTGAGTGTCGGTTGTGATCAATATCGATGTCTTGAATAGTGCACTTAATTGAACAAAATGAATGTGCGGCTACGATGAGGCAAATGAAGTTACATAGGCAATATGTGAACTTTGAGTATCTTGTTGTGACTAGCCGATTGTCGATGAAGTCTCTTGTGATGAACATGGCATGCTAGCTAGAAAATGTTGAGTCTTGTTTGATAATGGTATCAATGCCTTGTGTGGTGAGGTTGTTTTGAGCATTGTGTGTGATGACACCTAGAATTTAAACCGTTGGTCCGATCGATTTTGTGAAGTAAACATTGAAATGATTTTAGGCAATTTTTTTGAAGAGTGAGCCTATTTGTCAACATACCTCTTTGTGGCCAACCTTGTGAGAAGTGTGAACTCTACTTGTCACCTTTTGAGCCTACCATTTTCTTGGAAGAAACTTGAACAACTTGGACCTCTTTTTCCCACCACCTATAACTTTAATGAAGTTTTGGTTTGTGTGAATAGCTAACTTAGGCCAAAAGCCTAAGTTGAGGGTGTGGTGAAAAAGAAGGGAAGTCAAGAAGTGAAAAAAAAATCCCCCCTCCTTATGGACTGTGTTAAAGGAAGATGGAACCCCTCCATGTAAAAAAAAAACAAAAGAAAATAAGAGAAGAAAAATAATGAAAAAGAACAAAAGTTGTGAAATAAAGTTGTGCAAATGACAAAAGAAATGGGGTATCCGGTGAATCATGTCTAGTTGAAAAATAGGGTGGGTTATGATCATGTTGAATGAGTAAGAGAAGGAGAAAATGATTTTCAGGTCACACTTCATGAAGGTAGAAGCCACTAAACCCTAAATGACCATACCTTGACACTCAGTCCCATTACAAGCCTTGAAAAGACCTTTGTGATCCTGAGTGAGATGAAACGAATGTTGATTGGAAAATAAGGGCAAGCCTATGGGTGAAGTCATGCATGTGTTCATCTTTGTGAGTGTGAGAGTTGTATGTGATTCTGGAATCTTAACTTGATGAGAAATTTTGTGTGAATGTAGAATCATGTTTGTTGTGAGGGCATTTGAATACCTTTGATGAGCTTGAACTTGCATTTGAGGCAAGCATTGTGAGCTTGAGTACAATTGATGATGGTGAGTCACAATTTCAAACTTTAAGTGCACAATTGATCATTGTATGAGTAGTTTGAACCTTGTTGTGTGCATTTATGTTGAGTTTTACTTGAGAACAAGCAAATGTTTAAGTTGGGGGTTTTGATGAGTCAGAAATTTCGACTCATTTGGGATTTGTTTTGATAGCATAGGTGTCCTCAAATACCTAAATTATGCTCTAAACTGATGTTAAAATGTTGATTTGCAGCATTATAGGATAAGGAGCAAGGCAAGGACACTACCGGATAAAGAAGAACTAACAAGCTGAAGAAGTGAAGGAAAAGCAATCCTGGGGATCACCAATACCACTCGATGAACTGCCGAGTGGCTCTTCAGCCCGCCTAAAGTTCTAGCGTGCCAGCCCTAGGGAAGAACCAAGTTGGCGACTTAAATGGGCAATCGGTGGATCGCCGATCGGTTCCAGGATAACAATTTGGATCGCCCAAAGTTACAGGACCTGAGATGCTGAGGATGAATTCCAAATGGAGATGGAGTAGAGCAAAAGGTGGATTGCCGAATCTTTAGGTGAGGCGCGACTTACTCCGCCGAAATGACTTTCAGGCTAATACGCAGGCAACTTTATAATTGGAATTTAAAAGGAATTTTTAGATTTTTGATTCCCAAGTTTAGAGTTAGACTTTTCTTTGAAGTTTTTATTGTAATTTTGAGGATTTCTGAGATAAATTGTGAGAATTCGGAATTAGGTTGTTGAATTTGACGATTTTAGAACATTGTAAAAGCTTGAAAACTATACCCAGCTGATGGCCAATCGAGTTGGTAATGGTTTTTTCCTTTTCATGTTGTCTAGCTGAAATCCCCATTCTTGGGGTGTGATCATGTGATTATGGGTTGAATTAGAGTATGGGTGTCTTTACTTATTGATTTAAATGCTTAATTGAAGTGGGTTTAATTGATAGTTGTGTTTTTATCTAAGAATTGTAGTTGCAAATGCAATTCGAACTTAGAATTCTAGGCTTGCTTGAGAAAGAAGTTTTAGAATCAAAGCTTTCAGTTAATGATTGTAGCTATTGGGTTGATATGGGCTTAGCTCGAAAGAGTAAATCCTAAATTTGATTCTACGCATCTAAGAGTAGATGAATTAAGGTTTTGGGTTGTTACAATTGTTAAGCTTATTGATGTTCGAAAGAAATCACTTGATTCGTTGTAGTTGTTCGAGAGAAAACTACTGCACTCATAGCCTAGCTTACCCACTGATATTTAGTTATCCATTAGTAATTACAATTACCCATACCATTAAATCAACCTATAATCGATCACATCCCGAGAATCTCTCTTTATACTGTTATTTCCTCTGTTATTCTTGTGTTGTAGCTGATAGTTGATCATCCAAATCCCCCTATCTGACATTCATTTTCACACCCTTAGATCTATTTACTCGTTTCCGATAATGTTTATTCCTATAACCGAATAGATCACATTTACAACTTCATAACTGAATTTAAACACGTACCGCTCCCTGTGGGTTCGACTCCAATTCTTCGTTGGATTTCATACTAGTTAACGATTGTTTACACCTGAAATCAGAAGATGAGGTGTACTTGAAATGTTAATCACTTGTATGACCAAACATGTTGTGAGATTACACTAGATATATTATTATTGTTGAGTTGTATATGTACTTGAGCTCTTCTATTAAAATTTTGTTTTAGGTCACTAATTTTATTGAAACTTTTTGATTATCAAACGTGGTTTATTCAACTATGTATATATCTGAGGTCTCTTATTAAAATTTTGCTTTAGGCCACTAACTTTATTAAGACTCTTTGATCATCAAACTTGCTTATATGATCAAACTCACTTATGAGATTACACTAGATATATTATTGTAGTTGTTATTGTATTTAATATCCTAATACATGTGAATCAGAAAGTCAGGGGAAAAAGAGATCATAAGATATTTTTCTTCATTTTTTATATTTTAAATTATCTTGATTATCTTTGGTTAGTTATTTTTTGTTGTATCTGTTCATATGTTATATTTATTATATTTTATATTTCAGTTATGAAACAATCTAGTGAAAATTCAAGAGTGGTTTGTAAGAATTTGGAGGTAGATAAGATTTTTTTAGAAAATATATTTAAGAAATATCCTTAAATGGGAGACCTGGAAGTAGTTTGAAGTCAGACTCATGTTAGTATATTTTGTGAAAGTCACAGCTACAAACACTCGAGAATTTCTAGCACCATATCGTAACGTTTGATATTAATTAGGAAATTATCATTGTAGGCAGACTATTAATTAGGAGGAAAAATTTAATCATGGTTAGGCACAACTCAAAAATTAATGTTATATAAGAACGTTCTTATGGAGTTCTGAAAGTAAGATTCCCTATATTAGGCAAGATGCCTCCATATTCTATAGATGTTCATAGATATATTATTGTTTTATGTTTTGCAGTTCATAATTTTATTAGGAAGGAACGTATAAATGATGACCTTTTTAATTAATATGAGTCACCTCAATTAATATTTGACGAGGAAAGAGAGTATTGGATGAAACAAATGGACTTGGTTAGATAGTTGCAGATAGAGGTGTTCGTGGTTCGGTTTAGATGGGTTATTGATTAAAACCAAAACCAAACCAATCTAGTCGGTTTTTTAAATTTCTAAAATCAAACCAAACCAACCAAAAAGAATAACTGTAGGTTTGGTTATTACTGGTTTGGTTCAGTTTTTTTGGTTTATTCGATTTGAAAGTAATAATTTTTTTGAGGACGTATATATCCCGATAGACACAAACACCAAGTACATGAAGAATCCACAAAAAAGCTAATGTCGGTTAAATGAAGCACTACTAGAGTTATCATTAAGAGAAAGTGTGACTATTTTATGTGAAGTACGGTAGGTAAAGACTAAAACGGATTTTGATGGACTTGGACTTAGGATTGTTATAGTTGGGCTAAAGTGTTGGGCTCGAGAAAATGGCAAAGTTAAAGACTTAACTTAATTAAAATTTAACAAATATTTTTAATTTATTTATGAATGATTATAAAATTTATATATCTAATTTATCGGTCTGGTTTGGTTATTTTTGCAGTTGTTTTTTTAGTAAAACCAAAACCAAACCATATAGTATCAGTTTTCAAAATTTAAAACCAAACCTAACCAAATATCAATTTTTTTATTCGATTTGGTTCGGATTGCGGTTCGGTTTGATTTTTTAACCATAACCATGAATAGCCCTAAACACAGGGTTCAAGTCTATGTGCTATTTGTTACATAAATACTATTTGAATATTGACTGACTTTAGGATAAATTAGTAAACTGAAAAAAAAGAAGAGAAATTTTCAATAAATAAAGCAACTTTTTTGTAAAATCTCAAATAGTTTGATTTTTGCATTTTTACAATAAAATGACTAAATTTTTTTTTTTTCAACAGAAGAATATATTTACGAAAAATTCACGAACTACGCGCACCTTATTCTCACATCGTTGAGATACGTAGGCAACCCTCCTTGGATTCAGTGGTCCATTTCAATAAAATGCAAAAAAAAATAGAGAGAGAAGATTATTTTAAAAAAAAGTTAATTCTTATTTCCTTGTTAAAATAAAAGATAAAAAAAGTTTGTATTCATATCAACAACAAAACAAAAGTTTGTTAAAAAATATAATCTGCGAACTACTGCACCTGATTCTCACATTGTTGAGATACGTAGGCAACCCTTTTAGGGTTCGGTGGTTCTTATTTAATAAAATTAGAACAAAAATAGAAAAGTTTTTTTAAAAAATAATTATATTTCCTTGTTCAAAAAAAGAAAAAAAAGTTTGCATTCAAATCAACAACAAAATAAAAGTTTGTTAAAAAAATTCGCGAACTATGCGCACCTGATTCTCACATCGTTGAGATACGTAGGCAACCTTCCTTGGGTTCGGTGGTCCATTTCAATAAAATGCAAAAACAAAAGAGAGAAAATTATTTTTAAAAAAAGTTAATTCTTATTTCCTGGTTCGAAAAAAAAAGATGAAATAAAGTTTGTATTCATATCAACAACAAAACAAAAGTATTTTAAGAAAAAAAAAGTTGCGAACTACGGGCATTTGATCCTCACATCGTTGAGATACGTAGGCAACCCTCTTAGGGTTCAGTGGTTCTTATTAAATAAAATTCAAAAATAAATAGAATTTTTTTTTAAAAAAAATTATTATTTCCCTCTTCGATAAAAAAAGATAAAAAAAGTTTGCATTCATATTCAACAACAAAATAAAAGTTTGTTAAAAATTTTGCGAACTACGCGCACCTAAATCTTACATCGTTGAGATACGTAGGCAAACCTCCTAGGGTTCTGTGGTCCTTATTCAAGAAAATGAAAAAAGAAGAAGATTATTTCTTTTAAAAAAACAAATTCTTATTTCCTTGTTCGAAAAAAAAGATAAAAAAGATGAAGTTTGCATTCATATTCAATAACAAAACAAAAGTTTGTTAAAAAAAATTACGAACTACGCACACCTGATTCTCAACTCAATGAGATACATAGGCAATCCTCATTGGGTTCGGTTCCTTATTCAAAAAATATATAATCAATTAAATGAATAAATGTTTTGGTCTTTATTCAAAAGCCTGAATAACAAAAGTTTTTTTCCTTATCTCAAAATCTAAAAAAAAGAAAAGTTTGTTTAGTTTATTTCATTACTTCTAAACTATGTTTGATCTGATTCTTGCTTTGACAAGATATGTAGAAAGCTTTATTTTGAGGTTCGGTCCACCTAACAAAAAATCTAGAAAGTCCTCATCACAAAAAACTGGGGCAAAAAATAGATTTTTTTTATTATTCAAAATTCGAATAAAATTGTTTCTCTTCCTTCTTTTAAAATCTAAAAAAAAGAAGCTAAAAATAAATTGTTTCTTTAAAAGTTTTTTTTTTAAAGGAAAAAAAAAATTCTTGACTTGGTTGGTACCAGTATACTTAGGAGTTTACATGAGAATAACAAATGCGTTAAACTATTTTTCAAGATAGACCAACTTTGTTGTGATCCATAGATTCTTTTGGTACCTCTTGCTATATTTATGTAATACTTGAAAATTATCGTGCTTAAAGTTAAGACTAAAACAAATTCACCTCATTATTTCATGGGCATTGTGTGGTGAGCTTTAGATATAAAATTCAATGACATGACTTTGTTGATCTAGAACTTGTCCCAAATGTTTGTTGAAGCGAAATTTTGAGCAACATTTAACTTGGGAAAGGATTATAAGTTTTCTTTGATCCGCTTGTGCCTTTAAAGCCTACCAAACGACATGTTATCCATTAAACTCCCATTTCGAGCCTGAACCCCATTTATTTGAATAACCACATTTTAACATATATCCTTTTGAGTGCATAAATGCACTATCCCTTGGTCTCACCTCCTTAAGCGCACTATCAATTAACTACACAACGCAAAAAAATTGAGTTGGGTAACAAAGTGAAAAGGTAAAATATGTGAAAGTCCAAAAAAAAAAACAGACAAAGAAAAGCTAGAAAGAAAAAATGAAAAAAACCTCCAACGAAAAGGAGGGAAAATGAGATAAAAAGAAGAAGAAAATAAATGAGGAGAAGCTTCCAAGAAAACAAAGGTCAAATGCAAAAAATGAAAAACATTTGAGAGCATAATGCAACATTGAAGAGGAAATAATGAGTTTATGTAACACCCCGCTACTAGAAAGACTTAGAATGAGAAAGAAACCATTTTTGGAAATAATCAAATTTGGAAAGTTTGATGAAGCTAAGCTAAGTATGAGTTTTGGGTCAACTTCAAATGACCATAACTCATAGACCATGATGAGTTAGGTGTGCTACAAGGTACCATAGGAAAGATCTTTGAATTATCTTTCCAACGCCACCAAGTTTGGTCTAATTCCAGTTCGTATGAGAGAGATATGCCCATTTGAAGTTGAGCTATCTAAATAAGGAAAGTTAAAACCGGATTTTAGAATGGTATTCTGGTCTTTTCACTACCCAATTAATAAAATTCGTTTTTGGTAATTAAGTTGGGGTCTCAACTGATTGGATTCAGTTTACGCTTTATAAAAATAAGTTAGGGTTTTGAGAGAAGAGAAAAGAAAAGGAGAAAAAAGGATAAGAAGCTTTGAATCCTCGAGTTCTTGAGGAATTACTTGAGGATTTCGCCAAGGGTTGATCCCTACGAGGTATGTGAGATCACATAGCGTTGGTTTAGTTCACCCATGCGCCAAACATGATTTTATTCAGCGAAATTATATTTTTGAAAGTATAGAAATTGAGTTCTTGATGGATTTGTTTGAAGTTTCTATTCAGTCCTTGATTGTTTGAACTGTTGAGAAGTTTCTTGATTTAAATTCATGAAATTAGATGTCGTTTTGAGAAGATTCTTGCATATTTTGGTTATGTAGTCGAATCTAAGTGTTTGGGGAAAGAACCAATTGAATCTAGAGGGTTTAGAGTTGAAAAACGACCAAGAAAAATTGGGGATTTTCTAGGCAGGGGTATGGGGTGCCGCGCCAGCCAGAGCGCCCCACTTTGGGTTCTGAAGTTTGGCCTCTGGGGCGCTGCGCCAGCCAGTGCGCCCCAAGCCAGTGTTTGAAGTTTTGGGTCTTTTTTCTTTTTGTGGAGATTAATGAAACACAAACTTCCTATTGGGGAAGTGTTGATCATAATAAAGGTGGTGGATGAGGCCCTTTGTTACTGTTGTACTAGGCCACAAACTCAAACTATTGATCATGTTTTTCTGACCTCTTCTTTTTCTAAAAGAGTGTGGCAAAACTTTATTGCAGCAACGGGGGTATAGGTTTCAGGTTTCCAATTGAAGGTATTTCTCCACAACTGGTGGAAATTGGATGCCACTTCTAAACTTAAGCCTATCTTGATGGCACTGCCTGCTTTCATTATTTGGCAACTTTGGAAAAGAAGAAATGCTCTTAAGCATGGGGAGATGATGTCTTTTTATAAGACTATGGAAGAAATTAATAGGCAAATTTGATTCTTCGCAAGGTGTAGATATTCCTGGTTGTCTTCTATTCCTTATCTCTAGCCCATGCTTGTTAAATTTTTGGAGGAATATACACCTTCTATTGTTACAAAAGTAGTTATTTGGAGAAAACCTGAGATAGGAAGTTAGAAATGTAATACAGATGGAGCTTCTAAAGGCAATCCTGGACCTAGTTCGAGTGGTTTTTGAGTGAGAGATACGTCTGTAAATTTTATATATGCAGAATCGTCTAGATTGTTGGATGGTAATAATCTTATAGCTGAAGCTAAGGCTTTAGTAGCAGGGCTAGAATTTTGCATTCGTGCACATTATACTCCAGTGGTGATGGAGACTGATTCATTAACCATGAAAAATGTGCTTGAAGGTATGTGGGAGGTCCCTTGGGAGATAAGTTTGGAAGTGAAGTGATTTAAGCAACTTAGGAACAATGGTGTAATAAGGGTGGAGTTTGTATTCAGAGAAGGAAATCAGCTAGCTAATTACTTTGCTAACATGGGTCCTCATTTTGTAGGTACTAAAAAATATAACAATATCCAGGAGGTTACCTTACAAGGTAGAAGAATTATTAACATGGAGAAAGACGAAGTTCCAAGTCTCAGGATTCATAAATGTCAAAATAAAGGATATGGATGCACATAGTCAGATGGCACAAATAATACAACAACAATTATAATTGTAGATACAACAGCTACACCAACAGTTACAAACAACCAAAACAGTTACTTTACCAACATTTTAGTCTGAGATCATGGTTAACCATTGTTCCTAATGCCTCTAAAGCATACAAGCTTGTAACATAAAGTTTCATTATTCTTACATGTTGGTGATTAACATTAATTGTTGATATTTGAAAATCAAGCAGATCATTTTTTTTAAACAGTGGTATTAGCTTCTCTTGAAGCTCAATCTGCAGATAAAGTGAAATGGTTGGTAAATCAAAATTCAACGAGGTGACAAATCGAGTGGTATAATTGTGAGCTAGTTACCTCGTGTAGATTAGTGTGAGAATTTAACATAGAGCCGAAGAAGTCTTCTTTGGAACTGATTTCATGGCATCTATGAGACTTGTAGGTGTCTTGAGTGAAATCAATATAAGCTCTTTGAGCTATTTCCATGCCAGATCTGGAATAAGGTTGTCGGTGATCATACTATAATCACTCGATTGTAACGTTTTTGAAGTGGGCCCAATTTTTTACCTAAACTCTCGATGATTCTGGCGATGGGTACCTAAGCTCTTTGAGCTTTCCGTTTTGAGGGTTATGTAGTATTTCCCATGTAGTCTTATTTAGATGTTATTTCCTTTTCATTTTATTTTGTTTTCGGCTAGTTTTGAGCCTTTGGGATAGTAGACACTTTTGGTCTACTATGTCAAAGTGTAACTGTCGTGTTTTATATAATTGATGGATATGCCATCCTTAAAAACAAAAAAAAAGTTTTGGGTCTGACGCCCCACGCCACTCAGAGTGCCAGGGACGCCAGGTTTTCTACCCTTTCCCACTTCTTTCCGTACGAGTTTTCTTGAAACGTACCTATGTTTTTTAGTTGATTCCTACACACTAAGGTACGTCTAAACAACATGAAATCATCCATCACATTAGATTATGAACCTTGAATCCATAATTCAATTCAAGGAAATTTAATAGTCAAGTCAAGAGAAGTTCATAGAGTTTTCCCAAGGTCTTTTACAAACGTTTTAACTTTGTTTTAAGACTTGAGTTTTGAGTTGAGTAAAGAGTAAAGATTGAAGTACATTTCTTCAAAAGAATATATCGGGACTATGTATTCCCAAAGAGTAAATGCTTTCACAATTAAGCAAGAGAGGAAACTTTGATTTCCAAGAGAGCCTTTGAGCTAAGTTATGTTTTTAAATATAAGAGCTAGTATTGTATTTTGGGGGTAGTATTGAGCATCGATATGGGGGAGAGTTCAGACAACTCCCAGCCCCCATAAACCATGTAGCCATCATGGGTAGAAAATGGTCATACTTTTTAGATGATTCCGTAGTGCTTTTTAGCATAGACTAGTGGATCCACTTAGTAGTCAGGTTCTATACACTCGACAAGGTATAGGACGGCCCTGGCAGCGTGAGGCAAAACATTGTATCATCACAATAACTCTTAAGTGATGGTTGTCGGTTAGAGAAACTCCCACATCAGTATTTCGTATTCTTATATACATAGAAGTAAATTGTATTTTTATATGCATTCCAGAGTTTATATTGTATCTTTGCATACATACAAAGTTACTATTGTATTTCTAAATAGACAGAGTTGTTATCCATGTTTTAAAAGCTTTTCTTTATATTGCATTTATATTATTGCTTTATATTGAAATGAGTACATTCATTTCAGTTGAGTTCAGACCAGGTGTGTTCTTTCAGTTCCCTTTTCAAGCTTTTGTCTTGTTATAGAATTCCTCTCACATGCTCGTACATTCAATGTAATGATGCCATTTGGCCTGCGTCATTGTTATAATGCATATACAGGTAACCAGGATCAACATCCAGCGCATCATTGATTCTATTTGAGCTTCAGAGTTTGTTGGTGAGCCTCCTTGCTTCCGGAGGATCCCCTTTTATTTCTTTTCAGTATTTTAGTTTATTAGGATGTAGTGGGTCTTGTCCCGACATTCATCTCAGTTATTAGAGGCTTCATAGACAGTTAGTTAGTTCATTTGTCACTATCTTGTTATTGGCTTATGTTGAATCTTGAGTTGCCACTTTTGAAAAGTTGAATGTTATTTAATACATTCTAAGTTATCTATTGAGAAGTTCAATTTACTTTTTAAAGTATTTCTATCATGAGAAAGTCTTCCGCTAAGACTTAAGTCAGGCCAAGGGTTCGCTTGGGACCAACAGTGGTTCTCGAAGTGCCAGTCCCACCCAGGGTGTAGGTTCGGGGCGTGACAAACTTGGTGTCAGAGCATAAAGTTCAAGAATCCTAGTGAGTCTATGAAGTCGTGTTTGTAGAGTTCTAGTTATCAGTGTGAAGCGCGCCACATCTATAAATAAGAGGCTGCAACACATAGGAACTATCTTACTTCTTTCATACTCATTTTGTGCGATAGAGTGTATCTCTATAAAAATTTCTTTTTAACTTATGCTTGCGTGTGTCTTTCAGATCATGCCTCCACGAAGAGCTGTCAGAGGTCGTCCGACTAGAAGAAATGTTGAACCACAGGAACAAGGGGTACCTAATGCACCAAAAGTGCAACCCCAAGGTGAGGTCACCAATGCTGAGTTCCGTGAGGCCATACGGATGTTGAGCCAAGTTGTGACCAACCAAGCTGGGCAACAAAGAGAGAATCAATAGGAAGTGGCTGATACGTCAAGGATCCGTGAGTTCTTAAGGATGAATCCACCAAGCTTCACAGGTTCAAGTGTTGCTGAGGATCTAGAAAACTTTGTTGAGGATCTTCAGAAGGTTTTTGAGATCATGCATGTTGCTGATGCTGAGAGGGTGTAACTAGTTGCATACCAAATGAAGGATGTCGCTAGGATCTGGTTTGATCAATGGAAGAAGAACTGAGCTGAGGGTGCACCACATATGAGTTTGGCTTATTTTGAGGAAGCCTTCTTAGGGAGTTTCTTCCCTCGAGAACTGAGGGAATCAAAGGTACGAAAGTTCCTCACTCTTAAGTAGGATTCTTTGAGCGTTTATGAGTACAATCTGAAGTTAATACAACTTTACCGCTATGCTTTTGAGATGGTTGCTGACATGAGAAGCAGGATGAGTTTATTCGTTGTTGGGTTGTCTCGCCTGTCAAGAAAGAAAGGCAAGGCAGCTATGCTGATAGGGGATATGGACATAGCAAGACTAATGATCCACGTGCAACAAGTTGAGGAGGACAAGCTGAGGGATAGAGAAGAGTTTAAGAATAAGACGGCTAACACATCAGGGAATGAGTCCGGGCAGCAGAAGAATAATGCCAACCGGTCATCTTTCCAACATAAACAAAAGGGACCCGCTCCATCATTTGCTAGTGCACCTACACCAAAGAACAAAGTTGAGTACAATAGTCATAATTTCAGAGTTAAACCTGCCTATTCTCAAGGTAGTATGGCACAAGGGGGTAGTAAGCCTCCTGCATGTGCTAAGTGTGGCAGGAGCCACTCAGGGATGTGTCGTGATGGCTCCACTGGTTGTTTCAAGTGTGGTCAGAATGGTCATTTTATGAGAGAGTGTCGAAAGAACAGGCATGGTAATGGTAATGGTGGAAATAAAGCCCAGTCTTCTTCAGTTTCTCCACCAGATAGAGATGCATCAGAGGATCAATTTCAGAGGCAAGCAGAGGAGGAAATCGTTTTTATGCTATTACTAGTCGCCAAGAGCAAGAGGATTCACCAGATGTTGTCACTGGTATGATCCAAGTCTTTGAATTTAATGTTTATACTTTGCTAGATCCAGGAGTGAGTCTATCATTTGTGACTCCTTATGTTGCGATGAATTTTGATGTTCTTCCTGAGAATTTTGTTGAGCCCTTCAGTATTTCCACACCTGTTGGTGAGTATATTCTAGTAGAGAGAGTCTATCGTGATTGTACCATTTCTGTCAATCACAAGAGCACCATGGCTAATTTAGTTGAGTTAGACATGGTAGATTTTGATGTCATTCTAGGTATAGACTGGCTTCATGCCTATTATGCCTCAATTGATTGTAGAACTTGAGTTGTTAAGTTCCAGTTTCCTAATGATCCAATTATAGATTGGAAGAGTAGTTCAGCAGTGCCTAAGGGTTGTTTTATTTCGTACCTTAAGGCGAGAAAGTTATTTTCCAAGGGGTGTGTCTATCACTTAGTCCAAGTTAATGACTCTAGTGTTGAGACACCTCCTATTCAGTCAGTTTCAGTAGTAAAAGAGTTCCCAAAAGTCTTTCTAGATGATCTTTCCGGAGTCCCTCCTGAGAGACAAATAGACTTCGGCATAGATATTCTTCCCGATACTCATCCTATATCTATTCCTCCATATAGGATGGCATCAACAGAGTTGAAAGAGAAGTTGAAAGATCTCCTAGAGAAAGGTTTTATTCGACCAAGTGTCTCACCTTGGGGAGCTCCGATCTTATTTGTGAGAAAGAGGGATGGTTCTCTTAGAATATGTATAGATTATCGTCAGTTGAACAGGGTTACTATCAAGAATAAGTATCCTCTTCCGAGAATTGATGATCTCTTTGATCAACTTCAGGGTGCCACTTGTTTATCTAAGATAGACCTCATATCTGGCTACCATCAATTAAGAGTAAGGGAATGTGATATTCCAAAGACAACTTTCAGGACCCGTTATGGTCATTATGAGTTTCTGGTCATGTCATTCGGTTTAATTAATGCACCTACAACGTTCATGAACCTTACGAATAGAGTATTCAAGCCTTATTTAGATATGTTTGTTATCGTGTTCATTGATGACATTCTAATCTATTCGAGGAATGAGGAAGATCATGCTAGTCATCTCAGAATAGTTCTCAAAACTCTAAAGGATAGAGAGTTGTATGCCAAGTTCTCTAAGTGTGAGTTTTGGCTTGAGTCTGTGGCATTCTTAGGCCACATTGTTTCCGGTGATGGAATTAAAGTAGACACCCAGTAGATAGAGACAATGCATAATTGGCTTAGATCCATATCTCCAACTGATATCAACAGTTTCTTGGGGTTGGCTGGGTATTATAGAAGGTTTGTAGAGAGGTTCTCATCTATTTCATCCCCTTTGACCAAGTTGACTAAAAAAATAGTTAAGTTTCAATGGTCTGAAGCTTGTGAGAAAAGCTTTTAGGAATTAAAAAAGTGGTTGACTAATGCCTCAGTATTGACCTTACTAGAAGGTACTCAAGGTTTTGTGGTATATTGTGATACGTCCAGAGTTGGTTTGGGTTGTGTGTTAATGCAGAATGGCAAAGTTATAGCTTATGCTTCCAACAGTTGTAAGGTCACGAGAAGAACTACCCAACCCATGACTTAGATTGGCTGCCGTAGTATTTCTTTTGAAAATATGGCATCATTACCTGTATGGTGTTCATGAAGATGTATTCACTGATCACAAGAATCTTCAGTACGTGTTTAGTCAGAAAGAGCTTAATCACAAAAATGTGGTTAGAGTTACTCAAAGATTATGACATGAGTATTCTTTATCACCCAGGTAAGGCTAATGTTGTTGTCAATGCCTTGAGTAGATTATCTATGGGTAGTACCTCCCATTTTGAGGAGGATAAGAAAGAGTTTGCAAAAGATGTGCATAGACTTGCACGATTAGGATTTTGACTAATGGATTCCACAGAAAGAGGAGTAGTAGTGATGAATGGGGCTGAATCATCATTAGTGTCAGAAGTGAAAGAAAAGAAAGACCAAGATCCTATTTTGCTTGAATTGAAGGCAAATGTTCATAAGCAAAAAGTAATTGCTTTAGAACAAGGGGGAGAAGGTGTATTGAGGTATCAAGGTAGATTGTGTGTACCAAGGGTGGATGAACTCCAGGAGAGGATCATGGAGGAAACTAATAGCTCCCGATATTCTATCCATTTGGGTTCTACAAAGATGTATCGTGACTTGAGAGAGGTATATTGGCGGAGTAGTATGAAAAAAGGTATTGCTAAGTTCGTTGCTAAATGCCCGAATTGTCAACAAGTAAAAGTAAAACACCAAAGGCCCGGTGGTATGACTCAGAATATAGAACTTCTGGAATGAAAGTGGGAGATGATCAATATGGATTTTATCACAGGTTTACCAAGATCTCGCAGGCAACATGATTCTATTTTGGTGATTGTTGATAGAATGACAAAATCAGCCCACTTTTTGTCAGTAAAGACTATTTGTTCGGCAGAGGACTATGCCAAGTTGTATCTTGAAGAGGTAGTTAGACTTCATGGGGTGCCAGTTTCGATTATATCAAATAGAGGTGCATAATTTACTGCACAGTTATGGAAATATTTTCAGAAAGGCTTGGGTTCAAAGGTGAACTTAAGTACTGCTTTACATTCTTAGACAGATGGTCAAGCAGAGCGCACTATTCAGACTTTAGAAGATATGTTGAGGGCCTGTGTGATTGATTTCAAAGGTAATTGGGATGATCACCTACCTCTCATTGAGTTTGCTTATAACAATAGTTACCACTCTACCATCCAAATGGCTCCTTATGAAGCTCTTTATGGGAGAAGATGTAGATCTCCTATCGGATGGTTTGAAGTTGGTGAAGTTGGGTTGATAGGACCAGTCTTAGTTCATCAAGCCATGGAGAAAGTGAAAGTTATTCAAGAGAGATTGAAAATAGCGCAGAGTCATCAGAAATCCTACACTGATGTTAGGAGAAGGGAGTTAGAGTTTGAAGTAGATGATTGGGTTTACTTGAAAGTTTCACCCATGAAGGGTGTTATGAGATTTGGCAAGAAAGGGAATCTTAGTCCCCGGTATATTGGTCCTTACAGAATATCCAAGAGGGTTGGCAATGTAGCTTATGAGTTGGAGCTACCACGGGAGTTAGCAGCAGTTCATCCTGTATTTCACATCTCTATGTTGAAGAAGTGCATGGGCGATCCTTCACTTATCATACCTACTGAAGATATTGGTATCAAGGATAGCTTATCATATGAGGAGATTCATGTTCAGATTCTAGATCGCCAAGTTCGCAAGTTGAGAACTAAGGAAGTAGTATCAGTCAAAGTTCTGTCGAGAAATAAGTTTGTTGAGGAAGCTACTTGGGAAGCGGAGGAGGATATGAATAAGAGATACCCATATCTCCTCGACTCCAGAGAAGTTCCAAATTAAGGTACTAATCCTTTTCTTGACTTTTATTTTAAGTTGGCATGTTGTATTTACATTTTGCTTGTTCGGTGTTTGAGCTAGGTGTTAGATGTTACGCCTTAGCCTACTAAGAGTAATATCATTTGAGGATGAATGTTCCCAAGGGGGAGATATTGTAACATTCCTCTACTATAAAAACTTAGAATTAGAAAGAAACTGCTTTTTGGAAATAATCAAATTTGGAAAGTTTGATGAAGTTATGCTAAGTATGAGTTTTGGGTCAACTTCAAACGACCATAAATCCTAGATTAGGATGATTTAGGTGTGCTACAAGGTACCGTAGGAAATATCTCTGAATTATATTTCCAACGCCGCTGAGTTTGCTCAAATTCGAGTTCGTATGAAGGAGATATGCCCATTTGAAGTTGGGTTGTCTAGATAAGGAAAGTCAAAATCGGATTTTAGAAGGGTATTATGGTCTTTTCACTACCCAACTAATAAAATTCGTTTTTGGTAATTAAGTTGGGGTCTCAACTGATTGGATTCAATTTACACTTCATAAAAATAAGTTGGGGTTTTGAGAGAAGAGAAAAGAAGAGTTGAAAAGAGGAGAAGAAGCTTGGAATTGTCGAGTTCTTAAGGAATTGCTTGAGGATATCGCCAAGGGTTGATCGCTACGAGGTATGTGAGATCACATAGCATTGGTTTAGTTCACCCACACTCCAATCATGATTTTATTCAACGAAATTATGTTCTTGAAAGTATAAAAATTGAGTTCTTGATGGATTTGTTTGAACTTTCTATTGGTTTCTTGATTGTTGGAGTTGTTGAGAAGTTTCTTGATTTAAATTCATGAAATTAGATGTCGTTTTGAGTAGATTCTTGCATATTTTGGTTATGTAGTTGAATCTAAGTGTTTGGGGAAAGAACCAATTGAATCTAGAGGGTTTAGAGTTGAAAAACGACCAACAAAAATCGGGGATTTTCTGGGCAGGGGTCTGAGGAGCCGCGCCAGTCAGAGCGCCCCACTTTGGGTTCTGCAGTTTGTCCTCTAGGGCGCCGTGCCAGCTAGTGTGCCCCAAGCTAGTGTCTGAAGTTATGGGTCTGGCACCCCGCGCCACTTAGAGCGCCAGGGACGTCAGGTCTTCTACCATTTCCCACTTCTTTCCGTACGAGTTCCCTTGAAACGTACCTATGTTTTCTAGTTGATTTCTACACTCTAAGGTACGTCTAAACAACATGAACTCATTCATAACATGAGATCATGAGCCTTGAAAGGAAAGTTAAGAGTCAAGTCAAGAGAAATTCATAGAGTTTTCCCAAGGTCTTTTACAAACATTTTAACTTTGTTTTAAGACTTGAGTTTTGAGTTGAGTAAAGAGTAAAGAGTAAAGATTGAAGTAAATTTCTTCAAAACAGTATATTGGGACTATGTATTCCCAAAGAGTAAATGGTTTCACAATTAAGCAAAAGAGGAAACTTTGATTTCCAAGAGAGCCTTTGAGCTAAGTTTTGAGCAATTATCTTAAACCACAGAAAGAAGTTATGTTTTCAAACATAAGAGCTAGTATTATATTTTGGGAGTACTATTGTGCACCGATATGGGGGAGAGTTCAGACAACTCCCAGCCCCCATAAACTATGTAGCCATCATGGGTAGAAAAGGGTCATATTTTTCAAATGATTCCTTAGTGATTTTTAGCATAGACTAGTGGATCTACTTAGTAGTCAGGTTCTATACCCTTGGCAAGGTATAGGATGTCCCTGGCAGCATGAGGCAAAACATTGTATCATCACAATAGATCTTAAGTGATGATTGTCGGTTAGAGAAACTTCCACAACAGTATTTTGTATTCTTATATACAAAGATGTAAATTGTATTTTTATATACATTCCAGAGTTTATATTGTATCTTTGCATACATACAGAGTTACTATTGTATTTCTAAATAGACAGAGTTGTTATCCATGTTTTAAAAGCTTTTCTTTATATTGTATTTATATTATTGCTTTATATTGAAATGAGTTTAGTTCAGTTTCGTTGCGTTGAGACCAGGTTTGTTCTTTAAGTTCCCTTTTCAAACTTATGTCTTGTTTTTTATTCCCCTCGCATGCTCGTACATTTAATGTACTGATTCCATTTAGCCTACATCAGTTTTATGATGCAGATACAGGTAATCAGGATCAGCATCCAACGTATCGTTGATTCTAGTTGAGCTTCAGAGTTTGTTGGTGAGCCTCATTGCTTCCGGATGATCCCTTTTTATTCCTTTTCAGTATTTTAGTTCATTAGGATGTCGTGGGTCTTGTCCCAACATCCATCTCATTTATTAGAGGTTTCACAGACAATTAGTTAGTTCATTTGTCACTAACTTGTTATTGGCTTATGTTAAATCTTGAGTTGCTACTTTGGCTAAGTTGAATGTTATTTAATACATTCGGAGTTATCTATTGAGCAGTTCAGTTTACTTTTTAAAGTATTTCTATCATGAGAAAGTCTTCCGCTAAGATTTAAGTCAGGCCAAGGGTTCGCTTGGGGCCATCAATGGTTCTTGAGTGCTAGTCCCGCCCAGGGTGTAGGCTCGGGGCGTAACACTTTATCCCAAATGAATATCCTATCTTTCCTAATCCTATGTTACAAGACAATGACAAGTCCTATTTGATCCCATATTTTATGTTCTCATATTAGTGGATACTTACACGAGGGCCAAGCATATGGTATCTCAATCCCATGCATTGAACATCTTTCTGAGTGTGAGTGAATTCTAAAACGTCCTAAGATCAGAATACTTCTATTATTTAGAGTAGGATTGCATTTTTTTGCGAGGGCACTTGAAACATGAGGATATGAATAATTTAACCCCTTATTTTATGCAAGATGAATTGATCTTGTAAATGCCTAAGTATGTTTGAGGTACCGTTTGAAATTATGAGATTACTCAAAGTTGACCTCTAATTTATCTGAAAGTGGTTTAAGTTGATTCATATGTATAATACTAATAGTGGGTACTAACTAAAGTCAAGACATTGTCGATCATGAATTAATTCTTTTTTGAAGAGGTCTTTTTGCAAAGTAAAAAAAAACAATTTTAAGTTTAAAGCTATGTTATAACAGATTTTTGCTATGGCAAGATACGTACAGTCCTACAATGGGGCTCGGTCTAACCAAATAAATTTTTCATGAATGATCAAAATTGTCATTTTTTATATATAAAAAAATCCTTTTTCATATTTTCACAGGGCAAAATAACCCCTGGTTGCATATAGGGCACGATAACCCCTATTTTGTTTTCATGTCTTCACATGGCACAATAACCCCTGATTGCATGTAGGGCACGATAACCCCTACTTTATTTTCATGTCTTTATAGGGTACAACAATCCCTGGTTGCATGTAGGGCACGGTAACCCCTACTTTATTTTCATGTCTTCACTAGGTACAACAAACCCTGGTTGCATATAGGGCACGATAACCCCTACTCTATATTCATGTCTTCACAGGGCACAATAACCCATGGTTGGATATAGGGCATGATAACCCCTATTTTATTTTCATGTCTTCATAGGGTAAAATAACCCTTGGTTGCATATCACCTATATTCTATACAACAAGTGCCCCTCACTCAAAAGAATAGTCCTCACACTCAACTCAGCAAATTGAATATAGTTTAAGGACTTTACAAACATAACACGCTCTCACTCAACAAAGACATCATACATGCTTGCATTGAGAACCATAAGCTTGCCCATTATGTACATCTCCACTAATTAAGCATGCTTTGTCCAGAATCAAATGGGACTTTACGGGTTGTAATGTAAGCTTGAGGTAAGGGAGGATACATTTAGGTAAAATTAGTGACTTATCCTCCCTAATGCACCTGTTTCAATTTTCTTGCTACATTCACAACTTTTTTTTCCTTTGGCCCCCTTTTCTTCATATTTTCCCACTAGTACTTCCAACCTCTCCCTTATTTTCTACATATCCCCTTATATATATATATATATATATATATATATATATATATATATATTGACA
>JAJONQ010029679.1:0-19208 GCA_036250385.1 Solanum microdontum
ATAGTCATACCATATTCATAACATAGTCTAGTTTAGAGTACAATTGAGGAAACCTTTCAAGAGACTCACTTTCACTAGATTATCATAAACCTTATTCATTCATTCATGTGTGTGTACATATGTGAGAAAGCCTTTCACATAAACACCTATATACAACACATATTCATACCTTGCTAATTATACATTTTGCATGCATAATAAGATGTAAGGGTGAATATAAGAGTTAACCTTTCAATAGACACCATAACACATCATATTCATAGTTATATATGAAGAGTGTGTGTGTGTGCGCGCATATTGGTCCTCATAGTGACATAATAGCAACAATATTGATATTGAGTGTTCTTCCCTTAAAGGGATCACAACCCAGTCACAATGTCCCCAATTCATGAGCAATTCACATATCAAGCCCTTAGGGATTCTAGACCACACACCCACACTTCATCATATGATACAAGGACACATTCAACATTGAATACGTACTCCTAACATGTATATGATCAAACATTCATATAAAGGTCGTATAGGTAGGGGTCATTCCATAATAGTACCTAACATAATCAATCACGTAGACCACACCTTATCCCTAACCTTATCATTAACATTATACTGCTCATCATCAACACACGTTAAACATCATGCTAGCATTGAGGATTTCATACATAACCATCATAGCATAACTTCATAAACATATGCATCATAATCATCAATTCACTTCACATCTATTGCCTTCAAGGCCATGATCTCAACATGCATAGATAGACAAGAACTGAACACCTCCACCATAACTGGATCAAACCACACAACATCAATTCTCATACTATAGACTAGAAGTTAGGTCAACTTACCAATTCTCCAAGCCATGATCACCTTGGATCAATCCTCAACAATTCATAATCAATTGACATAGGTAGCAATAGGAATCAACAATGTAATTCAATATCATAAACATAATCTAAGTACAATTCTATAAACAAAGGGATCAACCCATAACTTTGTCCATAAGGCCATAATCATCAACTCTTCAATATACCAACAATTCAACATGAATAAGTATATATAATCATAGGAAACATAAATACAATCTAATCTAAACATAATTTCACCAATAGAGATCATATTCACAAAGACCCACATCATAGGCCAATTTTGAGAATTTGGGGATCATGGGTTATTTAAGAATTCCTTTGAAAATTGTCTTAAAAACATTAATTCCACATTAATTCATCAATAGAATGATTTAGAAAATTGTTTGACAAGAAACCCATGTTTAGATTGAAAATTGGGAATTTGGTCTTTGAATCACTTTCAAAAATCTTTGATAGAACTCCTTGAATGAGAGTTTATTCAAGAATCAAGAGTCACCTTACCTTAATTATTGAAGAGCCATGAAATTGAAGAAGAAATCAGTTGGAAACCCATCTTCTAGGTTGAGATTCATCAAAGTGTTCAATGTGGTTTTTGAGAGAATCTATTTTGAGAGGGAAGGGTCAATTTGAAGAATGGGGTCTAATTTTAGGTTTTGGGGTCTTAACCAACTTAAAATACCCTAAAATATGTAGAACAACCTTTTATAATAATTCCCCAAAGTACCCAAACTACTCCTTACTTAGTTGGACCTTTTTAAACAAGTCAAACTTGAGTTTTATTTTCGCAGATTTCGTCATCAAACAAGTTCGCAACGCGGAGATGTTCCCGCAAGTTCCTAGAAATTAAATTACGAGACAGTAGAGTCCGCAATGTGACTGCGACGCAGACCAAACTTTTTGGCCCATGGTGGAGCAGGTCCGCGACGCGGAGCCACTCCCTCCATGCACAACTTCAAGCTGCCTTGGCAGCTTTCTTGGCCAAGGTTGGGGTCCTCCTCGGGGACCCTTAGGGTGGCCCCTGAGGCGTCGTATCCGAACGTTTTGACCCTAAAAACATTTATTAAGACACTAGGGTCACCTCCACTGATTTTAGACTCCAAACAACACATAAAAACATGAACAACATACTAGAACACACCAATACGTAAAAGACTAGGTTTCGAACGTCTTGGTCGTCCCTTGACGTTTGACTTCCAAACTCTTTAAAACTGACTTAAAAGGCTATTCTTTATTATTTTGACAAGTTATTAATGCCTAGTACCCTTGTGAGGCTCTACTTTATCCTACTTTATTTTGAGAGTCGTTACAATAATACCTAAATATGAATAGTTGGTAGATCCCTCCAAAGGTGATGATATGGGTTGAAATGGCTCTGGTATGTGTTTCATGCTTATTTCTATTCCGGTAGTGCTTGTCTTTTGTGACTTGATAAATTGGACATGATTAGATTTTGTATTGTCCTTAGTATAAAAGGGACTAACTATGGTTATGTGTGTTCATTGGTAGAACCCAACTTAGCCATAATGAATTTTAGGATATGATGGAAGATTTGATGAATAGTGGTATTTAAGTGATGCCTAGAGATGTTGAGTGAGTAGAATCCTTTAAAAGAAGATAAAAGTGTAATTCTCCATGGTTTAGAATCACCTTGTGTGATAGATGGGCAATTGGAGTGATAATTTACTCTGACCTTAGAAGTTGAAAGAAATGTGATTAGATAGCAAGGTCGTTAAGTGTTCTAGATGCTCATGATTTGGATTGGCTTGAAATTCTCACCTTAAGAGGTGTAGTGAGTTTGAGAAGTTTAGTTCCTGTTTGGTAGGCTCATATGAGACCTTGAGAGGTGTTGGTAAGATTGGTTGTGAGCTAGAGTTGCTTAATGAGAACCTCTCTAATTTAGAAGTACCGATTGGGAACTTAGACCGGCAAGTTAAGAAATAGAAGAGTAAGGAAGTGCTTCCATGAGAATGATGAGGAGTGGTATTTTAGTAATGGTTTTATTTGAGGGTGCTACTTGGGAGGCCAAGGGCCAATGAGATGTCCCGATATCCTTAAGTTCCCTTTTATTCCTCCTCTAGCTTAAGATGATAAGTCTTCCTTAACTCGTTTCATGATTGTGGAGGCTTGGATGTTATGTGTGTCCCATGATTCCCTTGTCCAATAAAGTTACTCTTGTTAACCTTGGTACGGGTTTGGATGCATGGTTATTAGACCTTTAGTGGTTTTAGAACCCGGCAAGGTTACTATGAATTTTTCCTATGTCTTTGAGGATTGGTTGAAAGAAGTGGTAATTGAGGTTTTAGTAATGGCCTTAATCCCAAGGGGGGGAGATAGTATGGTTAGATATCAAGATTTTGAGAGTCCCGATATCCTCATCTCTTTCTTCCACTCCTAATCTAGCTTGAGACAAAGAGTTCCTTGTGATTGTTTCAATTTGGAGTCACGTGTGATTTATGTGTTTCCATGATCTCCTTATGTTTTGCATGTTCTCGATAGAATTTATGTTTAATAATAAAATGAGTTTTCATTATATGTGTTCCTCATGATGTTGTGCATTTTAGTATGATGATGACATATTTTACTTCATGGGATGAGTTGATGAACATACTTTGTATGTTTTTGATGAAATGGCATATTGGATCCATAATGTTGTGTTGAGCTTCCTTTTAATTGGAGAAGATAGTTCCTCCTATTTTATGTGAAAGATGATGTTTGGAAGAGTTCGTATAAGTTTACTCCCAAGGGGGAGATGGTGAGCCTAGCTAACAAGGTTATTGTGTGTTTGGTGTTGCCATGATTTCCTTCTATAATGCATATTCATGAAAACTTGTGTCTTGAAAGAAAATGAGTTCGTGTGAATTGTTTTTCCTCATGTTGTAATGCATTGAGTATGAGTGCCTATTGTACATCATGAGAATAATATATGAGCATGCTTTGGTTAGGAGTTGAGAAATTCCTCCTTGAAAAAAATGCTTTTTGAGAGTAAATTACATATGAGGATGCTTTGGTTATGACTAGGAGATGGTTGTTCCTCCTTGAACATGACTAGTTATGAGAATTTCATGCATAATGGGTTTGTATATGTAGTTCCTACTTTCTTGTGTTGCATTGAGTATATTGAAATGGAGTTGATGTTTCCTCCTATGATTTGTCCATTATATTGATGTGTCATGCTTGATGGGCTACTAGTCTTGTGTCTATAATTCCGTATAGTGTCTAATGTGTCATTCAAGGACGAATATTCCCGAGGAGGAGATAATGTAACACCTCAGAAATTAGTAGGGTTAACTAGAGCCTATACGTAAGGGTTAACGTCAAGGGTTAAGGGCAAGGGCCAAGGGTTTTGGGTGAAGGTCATGGCTAGGGAGCCAAGACTGACTAAAACTAGCCTAGCCACTATCTACCATGACCACGAGGGTCTTCACGACCTGTGGTGGACACCATGAGTCGTGGTGCCACCTGTGGTTGGTGAGGCAGTGCACTCCCAAAGGTGCCAATCCAAGGCTTCCCTTCACGAGCCACTTCACGGCTCGTGGTTATAACCACATGCCATGGGAAGGCTCGTGGGGTTGCCTTAGCCTCATGGGAGGCATGACAAGTTAGAGGAGCTACTGGTCAAGGGACCACGGGCACCACCACGAGCCATGGTGCCCTTGACGGTTCGTGAAGGGTGTTCGTGAAGACCCCTTAGGTGTGTGGGAGGCAAGGCTTTGAAGCCTAGATGTTGCCTCAAGACCACGACCTTCACCACGACTCGTGGTCATGCCTTCAAATTTAGAGGCCAAGAGCCCCAAGCCATAGCCACTACCCAAGGACCACGGTTAGGACCACGACTCGTGATCTTGACCACGACTCGTGAGGTCCTCTCGTGGTGCCTGGGAGTAGGCTGCCAAGGGAGGGTCATTTTAGTAATTTCCTTTTTAATTAATTAATTAATGGGGTCGTATTTCACATATATAAACTATTTTAAGTCATAAACCACCCCTTTTACTTAATTAAACCCCAAGACCCAAATCAAATCAAAAAGTTCTTCTCCTCTCAAATATTTCTCTCTCTAGGAAACCTCTATTGAAGAAGAAGAAGGATTTGAAGTCTAGGGTTCAAGAAATCAACTTTCCTACCAAAGTTCATGAAGAATCTTCAAAGAGGTATGGTGGATTTTCATCTATGTGCCGGGTAGTCTTCACCCATAGAGCCCTTCCAAAATTAGATTTCAAAGTTCTCAAATTCCCAAAAGTGGGTTCTCAATCTAATCCATGGGTTCCTTTTCAAAAAAGATTTCAATACCTTAATTGATTTATATTATGATTATATTGATGAATTACTACTTTTTTAATGATGAATTACATAATAATCCATGGATTTCCTTTTTCCCCCAAATTGGATCTCAAGTATGGGTATTGGTTGATACTAGTAGAATGTGATAGAGTTATGTATATGGTAATTGTTCCAATTGAGTGGATGTGGGTTGATTATAATGTAATTTCATGATTTTTGTATCAATATAGATGTATTCTTGATTAACCTAAAATTCTAGGGTAAAATTGATATATCCTAATGTTGTGCCATGAATGAGGCAAATTGAGGGGCTACATGTGATCTTCTAAGATTGATGAATTTCTTTATGAATTGCCTTAGATTAGATTACCTAGATATGAATTGCTTATAAGTAAAGCTTGTAGACATGAATGAACTTGATTAGGGCTTATATGATGGGTCATGGTTGAGTAGTATTGAGATAGACTTTATATGATATTAAATGACTTTAATTGATCAAGAATGAAGAATGTGGTTAGTGTACCTTGAGAATTAGGTTTACATGATGACCATGTGAGGTAATGCTTGAGAGTAAAGCTTGTAATATGAAGATGACTTCTAGGGCCTAAGGGTAATAGCTAATATGAATGAGCTATGAATGGTGAGGCATTTAAGATGGAAGCTAATATGCATGTTGAATTGTATATGGTATTATTGTGGAAGTACTTTACCCACATGACCTACAATATGATTACATGAACTTATGCATGCAACGAATAAACTACTTGAATTACAATTATGTCCATGTCTAACATGATGAATGATAGATGTGTTGATTTAATATGGTCTATGATCCTTGAATGCAATATATGTGAATTATACATGATTGTGATATTATGCACATGCATATGAACACTTTGAGAGGGAAGGGTCTATAATGATAATGTTGTGGTTGTGTTTATCACGCCTCGAGCCTACACCCCGGATGTGGCTGGCACTTGAAAACCATTGCTGGCCCCAAGTGAACCCTTGGCCTAGCTTACTTACTCAGCGGAAGACTTTATGCATTTAGAAAAGAACTCAAATGCAAGATAACTAAACTATTAAATAAAATAACTAAGAATGTTTAAAGGTCAAACATTCAACTTGACCAAAATGGCAACTGAAGTCTTACCATATGAAATAATAATGTAAAGACAACTGACTACTAACTGTCTATCAATGAAGCCTCTAATAACTTAGATGGATGTCAGGACAAGACTCACGACATACTAATGAACTAAATACTGAAAAACAATAAAAAAGGATCTTACGGAAGCAAGGAGGCTCACCAACAAACTTTGGAGCTCAACTAGAATCAACGATGCTTTGGATGCTGATCCTGGTTACTTGTGTCTACATCATTAAAAAATGCAGGTCAAATGGCATCAGTACATTGAATATACGAGTATGCGAGGGGAAATCTAAAACATGACATAAGCATGAAAGGAACTGAAAGAAACACTTACATTGCATTTACTCAACTCATGAACAACTTAACTCAATATAAAGCAATAAAACACATGCAATATATAGAAAGCCTTTAAAACAGTAGAAAACAACTTAGTTCGTTAAAGAAAATGCAATAACAAACTCAACTTTATTCATATAATAAAGTAATATAGTTTCTATGGGAGTTTCTCTAACCAACCACCACCACTATGAGCTTAAGTGGTGATACATCGTCTTGCCCACGCTGCCATAACTGTCCTATGCTTTGTCGTCATATAGAACGCCTTAACTAAGTGGATCCACTAGTCTCTTGCTAAAAAGCACTTAAGGAATCATCTAAAAAGTATGATTCTTTACTTCCCATGATGGCTCTACGGTTTATGGAGACTTGAGTTATTATGAACTCGCATCCCCATATTGGTTCTCAATACTACTCCCAAAATATACTTAGCTCATATGTTTTTAAAACAAAACTTCTTTCTTTGGTTTGAGATAATTACTCAAAACTTAGCTTAAAAGATCTCTTGGAAATCGGTGTTTCCCTTTTCTTGTTCAAATGTAAAAACATTTTAAACTCTTGAGAATACTTAGTTCCCTTATAACATTTGTATAAATGAACTCAACTCTTTACTCTTTGCTTAACTCAAAACTTATGTTTTAAAACAAAGTTAAAACGTTTGTGAAAGGCTTTTGAAAACTTTATAAACTTCTCTTGACTTGCTTCTTAACTTCTGGACTTGACTTATAACTTTCCTTGAATTGAATTATGGATTCAAGGATTTGATAGGAGAAGATATTATGATGTTTAGGAGTGTTTTTAGATAGCTAAACATGAGAAAAGGTAAAAAAATCACTGTCTAAAAGCAGGTCTGCGATGCGGAGATGTATTTAAATTTTTGGTCGCGAAAATACTTTTTGAGGTAGAATGGTCCGTGACCGCTCCGCGACGCAAAATAACTTTTCCTAAATTTGAAAAGCACGTCCGCGACACAGATCCAGTACCCAGTTTTGCCCGACTATTTTCCTTCTTCGTTTTCCAGCCGCAATTCTCCCAAACTCGGTTCTTTTTCCCAAATTCTTTTTAGATACATATACCCAACATATGTACCTAAGAAACTAACTCCAATCAACTCAATAATTTGACGTAATGATCTCAGAAACTTCTCAATCTCAGCCCAATTCAAGAACGACATCAAATTCAAGAATAAATATCAAGAACATCAACTTTCAAACTTTTTAGGACAAATTCATGCTGAAATAAATATGTTTGGCACGTGAGTGAATGAACCCAACGTTATGAACGCCTCATATACCTCGTAGGGATCACCCCTTGACAAAATCCACGATCTTAGCTTCGAGAATTTGACGATTCTTGCTTCTTCTCCTCTCTTCTCTTCTTCTTTACACTTCTCTAAAACCCTAACTCAATATTGTAAAAGCTCAAACTGAATCCTATCAGTTTAGACCCCAATTAATTACCCAAAAACGAAATTAAGTAATCGAGTATGGAAAAAACCATAATTCCCTTCTAAAATACGGATTAGCCTTTCCTTATTTGAACAGCCCAACTTAGAATGGGCATATCTCACTCATACAAACTCGGAATCGCACAAACTCAGCGGCGTTGGAAATATTTTCCCAAGATCTTTCCTACGATATCTGGAAACAAACCTAAATCATCATGATCTAGGAGTTATGGTTGTTTGAAGTTTACCAAAAACTCAAACTTAACTTAACCAAATTTTCCAGATTTTTATTATTTTGGAAAGTTTTTCTCATTCTAGCTCTTTCTAATTATAGGGTGTTACAATATCTCCCCCTTGGGAACATTCGTCCTCAAATGAGATTACTCTTAATAGGATAAGGGTGTAACATTCGACTCAAACATCCAACAAGTAAAATATAAACACAACATGCCAACTTAATATGAATGCCAAGAAAAGGATTAGTACCTAAATTTGGAACTTCTCCGGATTCGTTAGAGATGTGAGTATCTCTGTTTCATATCATCTTTAGCTTCCCAAGTAGCTTCCTCTACAAACTGATTTCTCCATAAAACTTTGACTAATGTTACCTCTTTTGTTCTCAACTTACGAACTTGGCGGTCTAAAATCTTAACAGGAATCTCCGCATAAGATAAGTTATCCTTGATACCAATATCTTCAGTTGGTATGATAAGTGAAGGATCTGTCATGCACTTCTTCAATATGGAAACATGAAATACCAGATGAACCGCTGCTAACTCTTGTGGTAGCTCCAACTCATAATCTACATTACCAATCCTTTTTGGATATCATGTAAGGACCAATATACCGGGGACTAAGTTTCCCCTTCTTACCAAATCTCATAACACCCTTCATGGGTGAAACCTTTAAGTATACCCAACCATCTACTTCAACTCTAGGTCTCTTCTCCTAACATCAGTATAGGATTTCTGATGACTCTGCGCTATTTTCAACCTTTCTTGAATCACTTTCACTTACTCCATAGCTCGATGAACTAAGTTTGGTCCTATCAACCCTGCTTCACCAACTTCAAACCATCCAATAGGACATCTACATCTTCTCACATAAAGAGCTTCGTATGGAGCCATTTGGATGCTAGCATGGTAACTATTGTTGTAAGCAAACTCAATGAGAGATAGGTGATCATACCAATTACCCTTGAAATAAATCACACAATCTACCTTGATACCTCAAAACACCATCTCCCCCTTATTCAAAAGACATCATTTTTTGCTTATGAACACTTGCCTTTAATTCAAGCAATAAAGGATCTTGATATTGCTTCTCTTTTACTTCTGACACTAATGATGATTCAGCTCCATTCATCACCACTACTCCTTCTTCTGTTGAATTCATTAGTCGAACTCCTAGTCGTGCAAGTCTATGCACTTGTTTTGCTAACTCTTTCTTATCTTCCTCAAAATGGGCGGTAATACCCATAGATAACCTGTTGAAGGCATCAACAACAACATTAGCCTTACATGGGTGATATAGAATACTTACGTCATAATCCTAGAGTAATTCTAACCACCTTCTTTGCCTGAGATTAAGCTCTTTCTGAGTAAACACATACTGAATACTCTTGTGATCGGTGAACACATCCACATGAACACCATAAAGATAATGGCGCCATATTTTCAAAGCAAAAACCACGACAGCGAACTCTAGATCATAGGTCGGGTAATTCTTCTCATGAACTTTCAACTGTCTGGAGGCATAAGCTATAACTTTGTCATTCTGCATTAACACACAACCCAAACCAAATCTAGATGCATCACAATATATGACAAAACCTTGAGTACCTTCTGGTAAGGTCAATACTGGGGCAGTAGTCAACCTTTTTTTCAATTCATGAAGGCTTTTCTCACAAGCTTCAGACCATTGAAAGTTCACTGTTTTCTGAGTTAACCTGGTCAAAGGGGATGAAATAGATGAGAACCCCTCTACGAACCTTCTATTATAACAAGCCAAACCCAAGAAACTCCTAATGTCAGTTAGAGATGTGGGTTTAGGCCAATTCTGCACTGCCTCTATTTTCTAGGCCACTTCTAATTCCATCACCGTAACAATGTGGCCTAAGAATGCCATAGACTCAAGCCAAAACTCACACTTAGAGAACTTGCCATACAACTCCCTATCCTTTAGAGTTTGGAGAACTATTCTGAAATGACTAGCACGATCTTCCTCATTCCTTAAATATATTAGTATGTCATCAATGAAGACGATAACAAACATATCTAAATAATGCTTGAATAATCTATTCATAAGGTCCATGAATGTTACAGGCGCATTGGTCAAACCAAAGGAATTAACTAGGAACTCATAATGACCATAACGGGTCCTGAATGTTGTCTTTGGAATATCACATTCTCGTACCCTCAACTGATGATAGCCTAATCTGAGGTCTATCTTAGAGAAACAAGTAGCACCCTGAAGCTGATCGATAAGATCATTTATTCTCAGAAGAGGATACTTATTCTTGATGGTAACCTTGTTCAACTGACGGTAATCTATACATATCCTAAGGGAACCATCCTTCTTCCTCACAAACAAGATCGGAGCACCCCAAGGTGAGACACTTGACCAAAAAAACCTTTTTCTAGGAGATCTTTCAATGCTCCTTTAATTCTTTTAACTCTGCTGGTGCCATCCTATATGGAGAAATAGATATAGGATGAGTATCTGGAAGAATATCCATACCAAAGTCTATTTCTCTCTCAAAAGGGACTCTGGGAAGATCATCTAGAACTCTTTTACTACTGAAACTGACTGAATAAGAGGTATCTCAACACTAGAGTCATTAACTCAGACTAAGTGATAGACACACCCATTGGAAACTAACTTTCTTTCCTTAAGGTATGAAATAAAACGACCCTTAGGCACTGTTGAACCACTTTTCCACTCTAAGACTAGCTCATTTGGAAACTGAAACTTGACAACTCGAGTTCTACAATCAACTAAGGCATAACAGGCATGAAGCTAGTCCATACTAAGAATGACATCAAAATCTACCATGTCTAATTCAACTAAATCAGCCATGGTGTCCTTGTGTTTAACGAAAATGACATAATCATGATATACTTTTTTTGCTAGAATAGACTCACCAACAGGTGTAGAAACACTGAAGGGTTCACAGAGTTTCTCATGAAGAACATCAAAATTATTTGCAACATAAGGGGTTACCAAAGATAAACTTGCTCCTGGGTCTAGCAAAGCATAAACATCAAGAGTAAAGACTTTGATCATACCAGTGACAACATCTGGAGAATTCTCTTGCTCTTGGCAACTAGTGATCGCCCTCCGTCGCCAATATCGGAAGTAGCTCCTCTAGTTGTAGCCCTTTCTGGTGGAGCAACTGATGAAGACTGGGTTTTATTGACCTAATTCCCATTACCATTACCTTGTAAGTTCTTTGGACATTCTCGCATGAAATTACCCTTTTGGCCACCCTTGAAACATCCAATGGAGTCATCACGACACATCCCTGAGTGGTTCCTACCACACTTAGCATATGTAGGAATCTTAGTACCCCATTGTGCCATACTACCTTGCGACTGTTCAGGTTTAGCTCTGAAATTATAGGAATTCTGACTATTGAACTCACATTTATTCCCGGGTGCAGGTGCACTAGCAGATGATGGAGTGGGTCCCTTCTGCTTATGTTGGAAAGAAAACCAGTTCACCTTACTCTTTCGCTACCCGGATTCATTCCCTGATATCTTAACTCTCTTGTTCTTGAACTCTTTCTTATCCCTTAGCTTGTCCTCTTCAACTTGTTGCATACGGATCATCAGCCTTGTTATGCCTATGTCACCTATTAGCATGGCTGCCTTACTTTCCTTATTTGACAGATGAGGCAACCCAATAATGAATAAACTCATCCTGCTCCTCATGCCGGCACCATCTCTTTGCTTCTCTTAGCTCACGGGAAAAGAAGCTCTCCATGGAATCACTCTCAAAAACAGTCCAATTCACAATTGGTTACGCGCAAGCACGAGTTAGAAAGAAATTGTATAGAGATGAACTCTATCGCACAAAATGAGTATGAAGAAACTGAAGGAAATTCCTAAATGTTGTTGCCTCCTAATTATAGATGTAGTGTGCTTCACACTAATAACAAGGACTCTACAGACACGGCTTCATAGACTCCCTAGGACTCTTGAACTCTGTGCTCTGATACCAAGTTTGTCACACCCCGAGCCTACACCCTGGACAAGGCTGGCAATCGATAACCATTGTTGGCCCCAAGCGAACCCTTGGCCTGGCTTACTTACTCAGCGGAAGACTTTATTCATTAAGAAAAGAACTCAAATGCAAGAGAACTCAACTGTTAAATAAAATAACTAAGAATGTTTAAAGGTCAAACATTCAACTTGGCCAAAATGGCAACTCAAGTCTTAACATATGAAATAATAATGTAAAGACAACAGACTACTTACTATCTATCTATGAAGCCTCTAATAACTGAGATGGATGTCGGGACAAGACTCATGATATCCTAATGAAATAAATACTAGAAAGCAATAAAAAAGGATCCTCGAAAAGAAAGGAGGCTCAACAACAAACTCTGGAGCTCAAATATAATCAATGATGCAGTGGATGTTGATCCTGGTTACATGTGTCTACATCATTAAACGATGCAGACCAAATGGCATCAGTACATTGAATGTACGAGTATGTGAGGGGAAATCTAAAACATGACATAAGCTTGAAAGGAACTGAAAGAAACACTTACCTTCGCTTTACTCAACTTATGAACAACTTAACTCAATAAAAAGTAATAAAACACATGCAATATATAGAAAGCATTTAAAACAGTAGAAAACAACTTAGTTCTTTAATGAAAATTCAATAACAAACTCAACTTTACTCATGTAATAAAGTAATATAGTTTCTGTGGGAGTTTCTCTAACCGACAACCACCACTATAGCTTAAGTGGTCATACATCGTCTTGCCCACGCTGCAAGAACTGACCTATACTTTGTCGTCATATAGAACACCTTAACTAAGTGGATCCACTAGTCTCTTGCTAAAAAGAACTTATGGAATCATCTAAAAAGTATGATCCTTTACTTCCCATGATGGCTACATGGTTTATGGAGACTTGATTTATTATGAACTTGCATCCCAATATCGGTGCTCAATACTACTCCCAAAATATACTTAGCTCGTATGTTTTTAAAACAAACTTCTTTCTTTGGTTTGAGATAATTACTCAAAACATAGCTTAAAAGCTCTCTCGGAAATCGGTGTTTCCCTTTTCTTGTTCAAATGTGAAAACATTTTAAACTCTTGGGAATACTTAGTTCCCTTATAAATTTTGGATAAATGAACTCAACTCTTTACTCTTTGCTTAACTTAAAACTTAAGTATTAAAACAAAGTTAAAACGTTTGTGAAAGACTTTTGAAAACTTTATAAATTTCTCTTAACTTGCTTCTTAACTTCTAGACTTGACTTATAACTTTCCTTGAATTGAATTATGGATTCAAGGATTGTTATTTGTGATAGGATAGATCTCATGATGTTTAGGAGTGTGTTTAGATAGCTAAACATGAGAAAAGATAAAAAAAATCACTGTCTGAAAGCAGGTCCGCGATGTGGAGATGTATTTAATTTTTTGGTCGCAAAAATACCTTTTGAGGTAGAACGGTCTGTGACCGCTCTACTACACGAAATAACTTTTCCCAAATCTGGGGAGCAGGTCCGCGACGCGGAGCCAGTACCCAGATTTGCCTGACTATTTTCCTTCTTCATTTTCCAGCCCCAATTCGCCCAATTATTGTTTTCTTTTTCTTTGATAAAATAATGGTGTATTGATTGTGCAGAAGGAAGTGTGGAGAGTGAACGAAAAGTGCAGATTGGCTGAGTAATAGATCTAGTTGGTGAATCGCCGAAGGTGTCGGTGAATCCTATCTTATTCGTTTTCTGGCTCTAGACATTGTCAATATTAAAGTCTGTAAAATTTGGCGAGCTTTGGAGATTATTGGCGAATCGCGGACACTATCGGCGATCAAGATGGAAATCGCCGTTTGGACCCCCCGTAAACCTGAGGTTCTGTAAAGTTCGGCGGATAAACAAAATAGTCAGCATGTCACCGAGTGAGTAGACGAACTTGACTAATGTCGCCGAGTGGGAGAAAAACTAGACGGTTTTTGCAAGCCAAAGGTTTAAAAAGTTCCAATTTCATTCACTTTCCCTCGCTTTTTATCTGTTCTCAACCCACACATGCACTCTAATTTTATATTTCTTGCACTTTTGGAGTATTTTGGTTCATTAATTTGTGTGTGGATTTGGATTGCATTGCCGCCTAGCTTCTCGGTAGTATTTCAATAAGTACAGCAAGTTATTTTCTTAATTCCTATAATTATTTTGTCAGCATTGCACTCATTTGAACAATTTTTTACATTGTTAAGATCTGTTGAACCTTCTTGAGTGAATAGAATTGGTTAAGTGTTAATTGTTATTCGATAACCTGGCTTAAACGGTGAAATTTTGTTCTCCGATGAATCTAGTTGATGTGTGATGGGTGGTATTCGTATGTCACGGGCCTTCATTAAATTTGTGCTATTTGCGCTCAAATTGTGTTTTCGGGGTTTGCGGGGCCGATTTCAAAAAGATGGGTCAAAAGTAGGCACGATAGGTGATTCGGCGAGCTGTGACGAGCTCGCCGAACCACTCTGTGGTTCGCCTAAGTACACCTTAATCGCCCTTTGTTTGCACCTCTAACTCTTTCTGCACTGTGACTTCCAGCGGAGTGTCTGTGGCTCGCTGAATGTATTCGGTGGTACACCGAATGAATTATATAATCTTTCTATAAATGAAAGTCTTTGCTTTGGTTGTTCTAACATTATCTCAAAGACTTTGCAGACATGGCTAGACCAAAAGTTGCAGGAAGGAACATGCCACCTAGACACATAAGAGCGCAACAGTTTAGAAGAACTGACAAGAGCGAGAGCAAGAAAGCAAGTTTTAATAGGAGGATTCACACTAACCCTGTTGTCCCTTCATGGAATCAAGGGTTCGTCAATGCGATACATGCCTTCAAAGTAGCGCATGATTTGGATAACATGGTTGAGGCAAACATCGCTACAGAAGTTGAAGCAGAGAGAAAAGAAAATAAGAAACCGAAACAGACTAACAACACTCCAGGCACTGATGCCTAGACAGATGGAGAGACTGTGTAGATAGGATTTTTTTTTCTTTACCTCCCTCTCTATCTTTCTTTATTTTGCCTTTCGGATTCTGTGTTAATTGCATTTGAGGACAAATTGCTTTCATTTGTGGTGGGGTGAGGCTCACCTTTTGTGTGTTATTTATGATTCGTGTTTTGTATATATTTGTGTTATTCTGCTTTAAAATTGTGTTTTATTTGCTTTCTGTGGATGTTTAAGCTTATGACTCCTTTTGAAAACGATTTTGACCCTTCCGAAAAATTTTCAGTTTTTGAAAATTTTTGCCACCTCTCGTGTGTTGAAAGTGGTTGTTCTTTTGCAAAATTTAAATCTCAGTCCCGATCAATACTGATGACTTGAATAATGCTATCAATCGAACGAACATGAATGCACGGCTACGACGAGACCAAATGAAGTTGCATAGACAATATGTGAACTATTTGCATCTCATTGTGATTAGCCCTTTATCGAATTGATTCTCTTGTAATGACCGTTGCACACTAGCGAAAGTGTGTAGTCTTGTTTGACTTAACTGTCGATGCCTTGTGTGATTAGCTTACTTTGAATCATGTATGAACAAAGCCAAAATTTTCCCCGTTAGTCTGATTGATTTAGAAAGGTGTGCTCTTGAAATGATCTTAGGCAACTTTAAAGAGTGTGAGCCAAATTTAACTTATACTTCTTTTGTGGCCTACCCGTGAGCGTGTGAAACTCTTTTGAACATCCCTTGAGCCTTACCTTTCTTTGGAAGAACCTTGATGAACCCTAGACCTTACTTGACCCACTACCTATAATCCTCTGGATTTATGATTTAGTGAATGGCCAACTTAGGCCAAAAGCCTAGGTTGGGGGTGTGGTGAAAAGGAAAAGGAGAAGTCAAGAAGTGTAAGAAAAGTATCCCTTAACCCATGGTATTGCAAGACAAAATGGAAACCCTTCAAAAAGAAAATAAAATAAAATTGTGGAATAAAAAGTGCAAAAGGAATTGGGTTTCCAAGCAATACATAGAGAGTGAATAAAAGGATGACTTAGAAGCACTAAAAGAAAAAGGGATAAAGGAAAGGAAAAGGACGTTTTGAGAACACCACATCTCACGAGGATGAAGAAGTCACTGAGCCTAAATGACCATACCTTTGCACTCAGCCCCATTTCAAGCCTTGAAAAGACCCTTTGTTCTTGAGTAAGCCAAATTGAAAGTCGATTGGAAAATAAGGGCAAACCTATGGGTGAAAACCTGCATTGTGTTCCTCTTTTTGAGTTTGAGCATTGCATCTGATTCCTGATCTTGAATTGATTAACCTCTTTGTGTGAATATGGAATCATTCTTTACGTGAGGTCATTTAGATACTTTTTGTTAAGCTTGAACTTGCACAAGTAGCTAGTATTGCAAGCATGAGAATCTTTGGTAATTGTGCGTCACAACTTGAATCTTCGAGTACACAATTGATCTTTGCATGAGTAACTTGAGTCTTGTTGTTTACATTCATGATTGAGACTTGTGTAGCACTGTTTGAGACACCCTTTATGATCAGCTGAACTCGAGTTTCCTTGAGGACAAGCAAATGTTTTAGTTGGGGGTGTTGATAAGTCCACAAATTAGACTCATTTAGGGCTATATTTTAATAGAAATTGTGTCCTCAAATGCTTATTTTATCCCAATATTTGATGAAAACCCTTAAGTTTCAGGTATTCAAAGATTGAAGGACAGCATGGACACTACTTCGCAAAAAGGAACGAAAAAGCTGAAAAAAATGAGAAATTGAAGGCCCACTACTAAAAAACTGCCAAAAAGAGACGGACAAAAGCGTCGCAGTCCATCACTATTTTGGCCAAAAGTGACGGAAATGCGACGCAATTATGTCCGTCGCTTTTTGGCTCAATGCTTTTCCAAAAGCGACGAACCGCGTTGCATTTTTGAATTCTTTTTACAAAAACGATGGACTCCGTCGCTATATTTTAATTTTAATTTTTTTTATTTCTAAAAGACGACGCAGTCCGTTGCTCTTGAAGAAATTCGATTTTTGAAAATCTCAGAAAAGTGACGGACAAAAAGACCCTGTCCGTCGCTTTTCTGGAAATTATTTTTTATTCAAATCAAGAAAAGCGACGGACAAAAGCACCATGTCCGTCACTTTTTTGGGTTTTAAAAAAAATTAGAACTCAGAAAAGCGACGGACAAAACCATGTTGTCCGTTGCTTTTTCTGCAATTTTTTTACAGCAGTTTCTGCTGCCCACCTGCAATTCAATTGATCTATACTATTCAGCCCAATCAAACACACAATTATAAACAATCTACACAAAACATAAAATAAAAAACTTAAAATAACATTCGAAAGTATCTAAATCAAAATTTAAAGACTTATAAAGCTTTTCAAAATTTGGTTCAAAATTACAAAAAATTAATAAAAGTTCACCGATGTAAACTAAGGAATGGGTCCTACACAATCATCCTCATTATCAGTACTGTAGTCGTCGCTTTCCTTGGGAGCCGAAGTAGTAGTTCCACGAGCGAGGTTCTTTAGCCAGGCAGACAGTCTGGCGGATGCCTTCCTCTCAAATATGGTCAAAAGGACATTATTGTGGCTCGGCTCCCAAGTACACATAGTCTGAATAAAAATAATTGAATAACGTTAATTAGATCGATAGTGAAAAAGGTAAAGTACACTAAACTTAACTAAAAAATATATACCTTAAAGTTATTAAACATCGCCTGGCATAAACTGTTTGGGATCTCGCCCCAAGAGTGATAAGCCTGTGTATTTAGTCTCCTAACACAGTCTTTTAAAGCCCGGGCAGCATCCTTTGCCAGATGCCACTTGCAAAAAATATAATAAATATGTTAGTTAATGAATAATATATTAGAGTATAAGAAATAAATAAAATAAAATAACAAATAGATAACAAAAGAAACTTACGATGATCCATCTAGCTCAATCATGACTCTACCAAGTCTATCCTTCTAGCCAGGAACTAGAGGAAGCATTTCATCTGGAGTAGCACTAGGTGTAGCTGTAGATAAGGGTGATACATCAGGATGCAAATAACGCTGAGTCAATGGAGGCGTACCGGCCATAACATCTGACTGCTCGCTACTAGAATCTCTAATCCTCATGGTAGATAACTGAGGAGATGCACCTGTGGGAGATGGAGTACCTGCCGATAAGGGTCGTCCTCGACAAATAGCATGTAAAGGTAGGTCCTCGTAGCGTACTGAAGGCACTGCCTGCGAAGTAGAGGAAGCACCTACTGGTCGACTGTATGTAATTAGGATAATATTGCCGAGGATCCGCCAAACCAAACGGAACAGCAAGTTTATAAGTATCATGGTTAATGCACTCTGGCGCAGAAGAAATAGATCCTGCAATATCCTTAGGATCTATGGGTCTCCTAGACTTCTTCTTTTTAACCTGTTTAGTCTGGCTAACTCCAAGATGCTCGCGATGTCATCACTCTCACCGCTTGATGACATCTGTATGCAAATTTACATGTATAATATATATAAAAATCATAAAATCAATAAAATTAGCAAAATACACTTACATATATATACTAGCTAGCTTTCATTCTACACTATTCCTCCTCGCTTGTTTCAATTCCATCATTCTCCCATTCTTCCTCCTCAGTTTTTTCATTTTCATTATCGTCTCATTCTTCGTCATCAAATGATTCATTTTCCCCATTCTCGAATATTTCTTCCTCAACATTCAGTATCTCATCATTAGATGAAGACTCTTGAATTTGCAACACTGTTTCAACAATATTGATAGGAGTGATCGCCTTATATTCCTGATCCATCCGATGCATACAACCTATTTAACCTAGGAATGAGAGGTAGATAATGCATCGCCTGAACTGGGACCATCTTTCCAGCCGGAGTCCTCTTATAACGAGCATGTCCACAAAACTTACA
>JAJONQ010029680.1:0-10671 GCA_036250385.1 Solanum microdontum
TATAAAATCTTTAAAATTGTTTATGAATATAATATATTATGTATGTATAATAATAAAATTTATGTATATAACTTGTTGGTTCGGTTCGGTTATTTCTTCGATTTTTTTCGAACAAAACCATAACCAAACCAAATACTATCGGTTCTTAACAATCTAAAACCAAACCAAACCAAAACCCAAATTAAATCGGTTCATTTAATCGGTTTGGTTTGGTTTTTCGGTTTGGATCGGTTTTTATCCAAACCATGAACACCCCTACCCAACACCATGCAAAGCGAAGCCCGGTATTTAAGTGGAGAAGGGTAGAGGGGTGGGCCCATTATCCACCGAGTTTAGAAGGCAGTGATTGGTCCAAAGGGCGGCGGGTCACAGGCAGATTTCTCGGTTATCAAAAAAATTAAAAAATAGCACATGATCTTTGAATGTATGACCTATTGAGGAGTACCAAATGATTTAATTGATGTACTTAGCCACCAGCACTGAGGATGTGCAACATCAGGACATTTACAAAAAGGAAAAACTTAGCTTCTAAACTGCTGTAAGAATCTGACTATTTCTAACATTTTCTCAGCTTGGTGTGCATCATATATTTGGCACCACAAAGCCTAAGATGACTAATTCTTTTACCTCAAATCAGAGTTCATGGAATTATAATCTATTTAGGCCTCTAACAATACCCCACCCATCCTGGGACCTTCAATCAAAAAAAATTCTTTTGTTCCTTTTCTCTTTTTTGGTGAGAAGGGTGAAAATTCAAGAGTTATTTCCAAACAAGTCATTCCTTACTTAGTGACTTGACACCAGTTAGCAATGTCATAAGTGGTAACTGAATTACATCAGGCTTCATTAGTTGCAATTTTCCTAAACAAACTGGCAAATTGTTACACATAAAAAGAGACCCTTCATAGTTATTGGTGTGCACTTGTTGAGAAGAATCAGCTGTGAAACTTTTTTTAGGGAAGTGCTGTGTTTTCCGCATGTAGATCAGCTGATTGAAGAAGAAAGATTGTAGTATAGCAAAATTTATTAAGAGCGAAAAGGGGAAAAGTTAGGTCCTGAGATGTTTTAACTTTCAAAATTTGTAGCTTCAGGTAGCAAATCGACAACAAAATGGTTCATTAATTAATAATTACACGTGACTGCAAGGGAAACCAGAAAACTAAATGAGTTACACTGTCTAATAGTTCTTTTAGAGGTAAGATGGAGAACTAATGTCGATATCATATGATAGAAGACACAGGGTAACCAATGAGTGTGTAACCAATTGGTAAGACATCTGATTCATTGTCAGCTTTCAAGCCCAGAAAAGATGGTAGAACAATAAATTATCAAGTAGTATCCTCAAACTTTCTAGCTAACCGAGAGGTTGTTGAGTATCATGGTGTCAAAGTTGCTAACTCTTGATGACATTATCATCAAGCAAAGAATGACTTGAACATTAGGAGCTGATCACTCAATATGGTGTAAATTCTTGATCTTTTTGGTGAGAAGGGGGTAGATTCAAGAGTTATTTTCAAACAAGTCAATATGGTGAACATTAGTGACACCATATTGTAAATTCCTTGCTTAATACTCTTTTTGGTATATCAAATACATAATTTGGATGTGAAAATTCTGTCCTCTAAAAATGGAAATGTTGAATGAATTGATCATAAATTATGAGATTTGAAAATCTTTTTGCCTTCGAAAGAAGATATTAATTGTAGAGAAAAGGAATTTCCTCAGTAAATGCAAATCCCTCTACAAGTATAATTTTAGCCCATCTTACAAAGGCATAGAAAAGAATGGGAGGTTTGGGATGGGGGTTCCACTAACAGGATACTGATATTATAAACATCAACATTTTGCTTTGCTATTCACAGCAGAAAACATGTCAGGGAAGGCGTTATTCAAATCATTAAGAAAGAAATGTGATAAAGAAAAAATAAGGGTAAACTAAAATGTGGACTAGGCAAGTGAATTAAAAGAAATAAGACTTTTGGAACTAGTGGTCTTAAACATGTCATGATATTTGAGTAGCTATAAAATCATGTCATTAAGGATAAAATAGAAAGTTTAAAGTTAGACTGTTCCAAATATATAAATAGGCCATTCTCTTTGGAAGCTGGAACAGACTAAAAAGGAAATAGTGTCACATAAGATATTATAAAGGGAGAAGTACTTTATCTGCATGTTATACTCTTGAAATGCAAAGACTTCCTAACCTCATTAGCATTCATCTTAGTCTTGTTTCACTAGAAAAGCATTTAAGTCCAGCAGATATAAAGGTAGCAAATATATTCTCAATGGATCTGTTTCTACATCAGCACTATTCAGAACTATTAAATCTCTGCCAAGAAAGCACTGCAGATTAATCAGTCCAAAACAGCCTAACAAGCAGTGGACAAAATGTCAAAAGTAAGAACGTCCGCTTTTTTTTGGGTTCTTTCTTAAGTAATTCAGTCAGTTCCATCATGTTGTAGATAGAGTCATGTTGCTGGCCTCATAAACAACAGTGCACCAAAGGCCTCTCATACAGAAAGATAATTGTCACCTTTAATAAAGGTTAATTAAATTGGATTTCATCTAAGCCACTATGAATTTAAAGTTGGTTTAATTGAATCAGATCACTATAAATTTGGACAAAAAAACAAGTCATAACTACTTTAAAAGGTACCAACAGATATATGTAGCATGTGAATTAAAAGCTACACTTCCAATCATACAATAAATAGAAAAAACAACCACCTAAAATTAGAGTATCACCTCACATTATGAAGTTTTGCCTGTGAGGATACGAGAAATCTGTAGGCCCCTGCTGAAAGCTTCATTAAATAATATCCTTGTCTGCATGGATTGAAAACCAGGCATCCATGATAGAAATGCCAAAGGAGCCATAACAATTAACCCAAGCATCATGTCATATAACCGAGCCAATGACACAACAGTGCTCCAAACCAAAGTAGACTGCAAAAAGGGCCGGAGCACTAGGGCAATTTGGATTATGCCCCATCCAGTTGGAATAAATGCCAACAAACTTGTGATCAAGTCAAACAGCGTAAACAGGGTGAACCGCAACAATATAACAATCACCAATACCGTGACCAGAATGACAAGCAACTGCACCAGGCGATAATATATGTGCCTCTTCATGGCATATTTATCCTTTGCATATGCAATGGCAATGTAAATTGCCACAACGGCGACCATAATAATCCAAGACAGCAAGTAAACACCAATACTGGTTTTACCACCAGTAATGCGCAATTGATACACAATTCCATATTGAAAGAAGAAGAAACGAAGATCTAAAATAATCTCAAGCAATTTTCCCCAGAGACCAGTAGTTCTCAAGTGGTCCTGTTCTTCATACCACCATGTCTCCCAACTTTGATCTGCTCTTACAAAAACTCCTCGATTGTACCAAATCCAATGCATGAAATCATCAAAGTCATACACAGTTTTTAACCAGTCAAACCCAGAAGGATTGAACACAAAGGGAGATGTTATCCATGACACAACAAGGAACCAACTTGATATAGTCATAGCTATATACACAAAGGTATCCTTAGTCAAGGGGCTATGTGAAGCATAAACAACCAGAATCACTCCAAGTTCGATTGCTTTGACAAAGTGGCTGCGAGCATACAGTCGATAGTTCTCACCAAAGCTCTTGCGCTGCACAACAAAACCACGTCCAGTTGCTCGATACTTTGCTCCGCCATGCAGAATGGTCCTTCCAAAGAAATGTGCACGGGTTCCCATTGAGTATGTGAAAAATAGTGAGGCAAGCTGCAGTTGCATAGTTATAAAATCCCAAACTGCCGGAAGGAAACCATGTTCCAAAGAGTTCTCGACAATCATAGGGAGGGCAGTGAACACACCAAGCTGGATAACAAACTGCTGATTCAAAATTGAACCAAGTGCTTTGTTGCTGGTGGCATTTTTGCTGGCGTACTCCTCAACACCACTGAGTGCAAGATAAAGGCGCCCCCACAAAAATGTATAGACCATTACCACCACTATCATGTTGTTGAAGAAGAAGCCAACAGTTGTGTAGAAGAATGAAAGCATGCGAAAGAAGTCTAGTCTATGACCCAACCTGTACACATCTCTGCTCAAAACTTGTTCACCATTACCACTAGCAACCTTAGCCTCAAACATGGCGATCTGATTCAATCCAACATCCCTTCCCTTACCCACTTGTATGTATTCATGGTGGGTAACATTGCCACCTCGCAAGGTACAATTGAATCCAGCAAATATATCCTCACTTATATTAATCACCTTGGAAGCCTTGCTGATGCCACCTCTGGACAAGAACCAAAACCTATCAAAGACATCTGGATGACCATAGTGCATCCGTACCTTGAGAGGATCGGCAAGAACGCGTTGCCCCAGAGTCACAAAACTTGTCTCCTGAGCAGACATGAACCAAGCAAGAGATGACACAGAACCAGTAAAGATATTTTCACGAACTCCCAGAATGGTGGGCTTCCTTATACCATAATTCTCCTTGAATTCCTCCAATAGATTCCGCATCTTAAGTGCCTCTTCAAAGTAATTGTCTTGATTCATGTCTATAGTCTGAACTGCATCACCTCTGGTGAAGATAATGGCATGGTTCTGATTCTCCGGCTTACCCTCCCCAAGTTTCAGAGGACCAGGCAACTTTATGCGATAAATTTCCACTTCTTGCTTCAGCTGTTGATCATACTTCACTAGAACAGAAAAGTATTCTACTTCATTTCTTCCCAAGTAAACCTCATCTACATAAGCAATTCGGAGAGCCTCATTATCCTTCATCAAATTTAGGATCTCCTCAGCACGTGGATCACGCTTCTTCTTCTGAGAACCATACACCTGGCATGCCACCACGTAAGTGAATTTCATTAGAGCAGCACCAAACTCGTGTCCTTTGAAAAGAAGGGTGACACTGCTACTCGATCTGTGAAGTTTTCGAGAAGTTTGTAACATGCCAGAGCCATCCCTACCAAGTGAAACAATACTTTGTGAGCCATGCCTTATATCAACCTCTGAAGCAGAATCAAGGAAGGAAAGCATCTTGAGAGCCTTGTAATAGTACATCATGCCTCTTACAGTACGGGACAGAGTCTGCCCCCTGTACGACGCCCAGAGACGAACCTCTCTTGCTTTAGTGTTCCATATCTCTTTCTCATCCTTCATTCCTTCTGTACGCATCCGTTCCATGAAATTCTCCCACTCATCATCATAAATCTTCTGCAGATAAAATATGGTGGATACTCCATCTTCATTTGGACTCCTAAGACTTTCTTTGCCAAACAGAACTTCCTCGTCATAGTAAGGGGTCAAGACACTAAAGGCCATCATCTTCTCTACCTGAGGAGCTCGTGGCATATTCATAAAAAGAGAGTTACTGAAGAAAGCAATACGCCGTCTTGCTTCCTTATTTTTTGGAACATTGTGCATTGAATCTCTGGAAGTAAGAATTGTCTGCAAACGGCGCAACTGCCTAAAGAAGAAAGCATCTTGGATATCAGGAAACTCAATAGCATTTTCAAAAAGAAGCCCCTGATTGGTATCTGGATTTGAAGGAGCAAGACCTTCCTGCATCAGTTGTTCTGTTCTCTTCTTCACCCTTGGAAATTCCCGAACTGAAACCTCATACAAGGCCTGTAATACATTGACCATATCACGCAAATCCGGCTCTGGCCTGAGCAAAAGCTCAATAAGAGATACCAACTTTTCATGAATGCGTGGCAAGAGGGTCATCTTGTAGGCTTTAGTAAACTTTTCAGAATGAATGCAAACATCAATATCATTAAAAAGTGCAGTGACTATTGAATGCTCTTCAGTGTTGTGTTTAATGATCTCTAGTAGCAAGTATTTGATGCTGTCATAAGCCTCAATCACTGCACACCTCCTATACTCATTCTTGCATATCCTAAACCAAACCCATCTATCAGGTGCATCTGCCAGCTCACTTGCATGGCTGAGAGCAAGAAGCAACTCGTTGCACAAGAGAAAACACGGCCAACGAATAACCTTAATATCCCAACAGTTCGGTGGCAACTCCATCAGCTCCAGCTCGTGATCACTCACGAGGTCTTCCTCCCTCATAGTTATGATGATCTCATTCCATATTAAGGCAAACCTAGTTGCGTCCACCTGGCTCGATTCAATCTTCTTGTATGGCTGTCCAAGTCCATATCTTAACTTAATCCGATGTATTGCGTTCCGAAGCTTGTGAACCAGGGTATCCTTAGCATCAATAGTCTGATTCTCGGGCATCAGATTGAACTGCAATGCGCTTGCAAAGAACTGGAATCTGAGTCTGAGCTGTTTAATGTTCCTAATTTCACCTATATGTGAGAACAACCCAACTGCTCCTCCTGCAATAGAAGAATAGATAGTGTACCAGATCTGCAGGTCAACCAGATAAATAAGAACAATTGGAATCCACAACAAAACAGCTGCTAGCTCATTTGTGCTACCAAAAAACTCATGCCACTTGTACTTCACATTATTCAAATTCAAAAGAGCCCGCGTAGGACCAAGCAGCGGACTTATTTGAAAGAAATAACTGAAGACAAATTTGGACGCCAATACAGCAATCCAAAACATTGTGTACTTTATGTTATTAATAAGCCCTTCCCTGAGTCCGCGACCCACAAAAATCCTGGTGTGGAACCACCATGTTAGTAAGTAAAATATTGGCCAGTCTGTGTTTTCAATCACATTTCGTATCCATGGGAGAATGAAAAGAACAAGAGCTAACAACTCTGGGATGATAAACACCAGAGCAATCTTAAGAAATGTGAAGATCCTTTGATTAGCCTCGTATGACCACCTCCTATCAGAATTCTTCTGGATCCAAATTCTTGCATAGAACACCCCAAACACAACTGCCCATGTCACAGCAACTACACTTTTCAAGACCATCCTCACACCTATCCACACTGTATCCCTGGTAACTAAACTATACTGAGTTCCAGCATCAAGGATCGACTGAATAAACCTCAAACCAGCCCAAGTTATGAAGATCGTAAGCAACTGCACTTGCACATCCCTCCTTTCCAAAGCCTGCCATGGAAAATCTGTACCTTGCCAAGCAACAATAACAGCAGCCTGAAAGAATAGTATCAACATCACCCACAACCTATCAAAGCTCCTAAATATATTCCAGAAGGTCCTCTGCTCCACAAACCCCGTCTTACCAACTCTCCTACCAACAGTAGTATCCAGAAAAGCACTTGACAAGTCAAGCGGCCATTTCAGCCTCCGAAAACACTTCCTACTCCAAAAGAATTCATTAATATCATCATAATTCCTCCAAGCTGAATGAGGGGCAGTGCCATTTCTACTCCTCTCAACTTCACCTTTAATTGTCATATAAATGGGAGTGACAACTTTATCCAAGAAACCAAATTGCTTACAAGTGTAAGGAACAAAAGGGTGTCCAGTATTCTCATCAATGTGACCATCAAGAATGTAATTAAGTTCCATAGCCATATGATGATAAATATAACACAAACATTCAGGAGTAAAACGGAGATTTGCAGCCTCACCCCAAATCAATAAATACAGACATACATACAAGAGTTCACGACGAGAAATTTCAGGATTTTGGCGTCTCGGTAGTCGAACCTGTGACTTCTTCGCAAGATATGAACACCAAGATGAGTAATTTTTCAATAGCTTCTGCCGGAACTGCCGGAGAACACCATAGTCAAGGCGGTCCGGGGAGGAAGGCGGTGGTTGAAGGCGCATTTGAGAGTTAGCCAACTGGAGAACCAAGTTTTCCCTTTGATTCTTCACGTTATCATCTTGGAACCCAAAGAAGAGCCCAAGCCAGTCCATGAGGTCCATGGTGTCACGCCATGGCATGAACGGCGGCAGCCGGAGATCCCCAACGTCGCGTAGAGCAGCTGAAGCAGCACGCACTTCTGGATACCTCAAAGAAGGATGGTCAGCCAACAAATTATTGATGGGTATAATGTTGAATGGCTCGACTCGAGGTTGCTGCTGCCGCGGCGGCGCGTCATCAGAACCACTACCGCGCGTGAACTGGGGCCTTGCCCGGAGATTCATTGCATTTGGTTCTACAGCAGCTTTTCACTAATGGGTAACTCTCCAAAACCACTTTTCTCCCAAAATTTCAAACAGCAAAAGTTGCCACTTACAAACAAACAAACACATATATGCATATACTATAATATATAATAAAGTAACGGGTATATTCGAATTCTGGGTAGGTTGGGTACGCTGGGGGTTGGGGTAGTGGTAAAGGGAATCAACAGTGTAACTTTAATGGAGTAAAAGGTGAGATTTTTAATGAGAGGAAAACGGAGGAACTTATTGAGAGTTGCAGAAAAAAAGGGAATGTAGTGACGTAGACCACGCGCCAACAACTGCGGTTGTGGGAGTTTGTGTGTAGGACGAAAGTTGAAAGTTGCAGCCTTCTGTGAGAAACCTACAAGACAACATGACATGGCTATTATTCAAAACAAGTATTATGGGGATAAGAGCAAATTTTAAATATTAAAATTATCATTAAATTGAATAAAATTTTAAATAGGCAATAAAATATGCAGAAAAATGACTTAAAAGGCATAATGTCTTTTAAATCAAAGGGGATGTCTAAGATTGAGTAGCGATGCAATGCTAGGACTAATTCATTCTTATAAGAGGTTTCGAATTAGAACTTTTGATATATAAAAAATTAAGTGGAGAACACCACCTCATATGAATTTTACAGTGCGCACTTAAATTTAATCAGAACTTTAATATAAACTCCAGCCATCGAATAGAAAACCAAAGGTCTAAAAGGATAATATCACAAGACTGGACAAATTATTTATAGGAAATGAATGTCCATATATGAGAAAACGACAAAAATAGTCTATCATTATCAAAAACATCTTAGTGTGAATGTCCAGTTAAATATAGAATTTTTGGATAAATTTGCAATTGAGCAGACAATCTTTTTTAAGAAAATCTCGAATTTGCAATTAAGTATAGCTTTAAAAAAGAAATAATTCACACAAATAGCTTATAAAGTAGCTTCTGAAAAATCTTGTATTTATTTCTAAAAAAAAATCATATCGAAAAGCTAAATCAATTTATTTATACAATTATAAGGGAATTCATATTTGTAGGAAAACAATCAAGTGATTATCATGTCTAATGATGTGGAAAAGAGAGGCTTATAGGGATCTTAATTTGGAATTTTAGCATGTCTACTTTTCCCTTAATAAGTATGTCTTCAATGTTTGCAGTTCCTAAAGCAAATATACTTTTCTTATTCTACATGGAAACACATTACTATCATTAATTTGACTTTAGCAGATAATTATGTCTTTCAATTTTAAGTGTATATAAATACACTTAAACTTGTATAAATTGAACAAGTAGACACACGTATTCTACGTAACATAATACAAATAGGACGTAAAATTGTCATGTTGGATGAATATATTTATTTATTTAATTTTATATAAATTTAAGTGTCTACTTATACAAATTCAAAATTAAAGATAATAATTGTCAGTTGACGTCAAGTTAAATATTATATTTATATATTAGGTCAATCTAAAATGTTTGCAACTTGCAAGCATTCCTCTATGAGTACTTCATAATAATTCATTAATGGTAGAGTTTCATTCCATCAAAGAGTTTTTGGATGCAAGGATAATTTGCATAAATTTAGCTTATTTGTTATTTTTTCTATTTTATTTTACGTGAAGATGTTATATTTGAAAGAATTGAATTATTTTTTAAAAATTAATCTACTTAGAATTCAATCTATTTTGGCAGAGCATTTACTATCACGGAATGTGGTGATGTAATGACGCGCCAGTAACAGCGAATGGGGGAGACGTGGGTGGTATGTAAGTTGACGTGGATCCTACTAGACAACATCAAAAATATGAATGAAAAATTATGACCATAAGTACAAATGTTTCCAACACTAATTTTAGCACTCCTAATGACCTAATTAGATTTGATATAGAGTTTTTAAAAATCAAAGAAAATTTCACAATTTTATAATTCTAAGTTATAGTTATATCGAATATACTAAAATGATTGATTTTAAACATACATGCAAAAGGTAAAAGTAAAATATTACTAAAAAGGAAAGAAATTATTCATTCTGAAATAGACCATTTACTCAATTAATTCTAAAATAGAGGAGCATTAATTCACTTCTTTATATTAATTTTGGTAACTATTCGATTCAATAATATTGTGGATTAATTTAGTGTTAATCCACAATATGATGTGAAATAATATTTTTAAATGAAATTTTAAAGTTAAAATTATTTTTTAAAAACAAATTTAAATAGGGGAGAAAAAATGAAATTTTGAAGATGAAAATATCTTTTAAAAATAAACTTAAATTTTTTTTTGAGGATGGGGGTAGATGGTAGGGGTTGGTGGGTGGGGGGTCAAGGATAGGGATGAAAATATGAAATTTTGAAGTTGAAAATATTTTTTAAAAACAAACTTAAAATTTGTTTTTGGGGGGTGGGGGGGTCGAGGGTAGGGGTGCAAAAATGAAATTTTAAAGTTGAAAATATTTTTTAAAAACAAACTCAATTTTTTTTGGGGGGTGGGGGGTGTCGGTGATCGAGGTGAAAAAATAAAATTTTGTAGTTGAAAATATTTTTTAAAAAGAAATTTAATTTTTTTTTTGGGGGGGGGGGGGGG
>JAJONQ010029681.1:0-19336 GCA_036250385.1 Solanum microdontum
CCCCCCCCCCCCCCCCCATATTTGTACGGATAAGACACCTACCTATTTTAAATGGATTCTTGCGTAAATATACCATTGGCCAAAAATGCTTTCAATTAAAAGATTGCATGTATATGTAATGTATCGATATTTGCATAAATACTGTATAACCGGGTATATATGATATATATAGCTATGTATCAAAATTGTATATACATACATGTACGTTGTTCATACAATATTTATAAACTTCAATAGTTCAACTTCCCTACACAAGTTGATTTTTTAAAATTTTGATCAACTCAAATCTCCTCTAAGCAATTTAAAATTTTAAACATGAGCTCCGTGAAATATTTGAGTCTTTTAATATATTATAAACTCAAACTGACTCACATTTGCGACAAATTGAATTTTAAACTGGATAAATCTCTTTCATCAATTTGTTAGTGTCCATTGTTAAAGCTAGACTTATTTGTAAATTGCCAGGAAAGTGGGCACAAGGACAAATCGTCAAAATGGGTAAGGAATGTCCAAATTTACTTCACCAAAAAAAGGCAAAACTTACATAAATTTCATAGTGTTAAGAGCTAATTACATCATATCCCTAGTCTTTTCCAAATTATAAAAATCCCTTAAAATTTAAGGATTTCGGCAGGGTCAGTCCAATCGGCCTGTTCAGAACTCCCTACAGGCTTCAGAGGGTGACCAATATAGTCGGAGTGATGCTAGCTCGAAATAGAGTCTAGATGGGTCCTAGTCAGGTACTTTATTCTGTGATTGCCGTTACTTTGCGGGCCAATCAACAAAGGGTTGTTATGACTATTGGGACTTTGATCATTGGTCTAGAGATTTCCCTTTGCTTAGGCAGATTGCTCCAGCTCCACATACAACTCTACCAGCTCCACCAATAGCGCCTCTAGTTAGAGGCAAAGGCTAGGGTCAGGACCGTTGTGGTGGTCACTAGGGTATTTGGGGTGGTCCTTGATGAGGTAAGTTAGGTGGTAGGATAGATGCCCAGGGTAGAGGTAGAAAGGCTTACTTGTATGCAACTCCAGCGAGGACGGAGCTGAGGCATCAGACGATGGGATCGCAGGAATAATTCTCTTTTGCCATCAGCCTATCTTGACTTTATTTGATCCGGGCTCTACCTTTTCATATATATCTATATATTTTGCTTTTCGTCTGAGTATGAGTTTGGAGACTTTGCAGTGTCATTGCGTGTGTTGACTCTCGTAGGTGAGTCTTTAGTAGTGGATCAAGTGTTTCAATCTTGTTTGGTGACTATCTAGGGGTGTGACTCCCGGGATGACCTCATTTTGCTTGATATGCTAGACTTTGATGTGATTCTGGGCATGAACTGGTTATCCCCATACCGAGTGGTCATAGATTTCTTTTCTAAGATTGTTACCTTAGCCATGTCTAGTATTGCACCAGTGGTGTAGTAGTTTTCTTGTAGTAGCACACCGGGTGAAGTTAATTCATTTATTCGGGCTCGGAGGCTAGTGGTTAGCGGTTTTTTATCTTACTTGGCCTATGTTGGGGATGTGTGTAGGGAGGTTTGTTTAGTTGAGTTTGTCCCTATTGACCGTGAGTTTTGTGGATGTGTTAGCGTACATCTGTACTATAAGCCTCCCCTCTGGGATGTGTTTTCAACTGAAGGCGGACTCCAAAGCTGCGTCATAGTGTACATTGATAATATCCTGATATACTCGTGGAACATGAGAGATGTTGATTTTTTTGATAAAGAAATAAAGAAAATAACATAAAAAGACTTTGAGAGAAAAAAATACTGAAGTATTATCAAAGGGAATTAATTTATTAATAATCCAGAGACTTGCATTTATAAATATAATTCCTAACTAAAAATAGAAAAATACGTTACCAACTTATCAGTTTAATTCAAATAACAAATAAAAAGAACCAACTCCTAAATATAAGTCAAATAAGACTCTTAACATAATTTAAAAACCTTAAAAATAACTAACTGCTCTATTTCTACAATATCCTAAGACATATTCTCAACACTCCTCCTTGGATAAGAAATTGTAGATTGTAGTCTCATCTGAAATTGACCTTGTGAACAAATCTGTCAATTCATCATTTGTCTTGCAAGGCTTGTGTGCATCTTTTGTTGGATTAAATGAGAAGATCTTACCTCTTATTTCAACTTGTAAAATCTCTTGCTTAGTTGAATCAAAGATTCGACATTATTTGTCTCCAAATAATAATTTAAATCATTTTTTCTATTAACTGACCAACACTAAACAAACTTTTATCAATATCAGGCACATAAAGAATATCTGAAATTATTTTTGTACCTGAATTTGTTTTAATTGAAACAGACCCTTTTCCTTTTGCATGAATACAATCACCATTCCAAATTCTGACTTTCTTAGGGCCCGTTTGGCCATGCGATATGGAATCATGAGATGAAATTGAAGTTTTGTTTGGACACGCAATATGAAATTTTTGTGTTGTATATTTGTCACGCCCCGAGCTACCCTCGAGACGCGGACACGGAACCTAGGACCACAAGTGATCCCAAGCTAACCCTGCTAGCTTAATCACGAGCATACTAAAGATAATAATAACTGATGCGGAAGCTAAATCATAAAGTAAGTCTGAAATGATGGGGAATACCCATATACTATAACTGAGATGAATGAAAACTGATGAGTTTAATACAAAGAAAATATTAACTCAATACTAAGCTGAATCTAACTATGTCTGAAATAAACCTCTAAACTGACTAGAAATGTTGGGACATGCCCCAACTAGATTTAGCAAAACTGAAACTAAAGGACTAAAAATACTGAAAGGAAACTCATGACTATTGTCGTCGAAGAATGAGGACTCATCACTGATTCTGGTGAACTGGAGATCGAGAACCGATCTAAGCGTGATCTGGATGCTGAGAACCTGAACCTACATCACGAGAAGATGTAGTGCAGAGTATGCGTCAGTACTTGAAAGGTACTGAGCATGCGGGATAGAGAAAAACTGAAATAACATATAACTAAACAAAGCAATAAAGCAATGAAATAATCTGAACATGATATAATTACTGAATACTGAGCTAACTAAATACAATGACCAATTTATAACATGCTGAGACTGAATACTGAACATACTGATACATGGTCAATGCAATAGAATCTGACTGAACTGTGGGAGCTACTAATAACCGACATAAAACCACATGAGCTAAATGTGGAGTTCGATGTATACGCTCCATTGAGAGGACCCAATACACCCGGCCAAAGGTGTAGAGGCATGCTAGAGTGATCACTAATTGATATTGCCCACAGAGGGGACTTACACCTATGTGGCTTGTAGTTCTAGGATTATATGGGTAAGCTGAACCCTAGTCTAACTCGGTATTATGTTACTCCTAATAGATTAAGTGGTTAACATATTATGACTGAATTTCTGTAATATTGGATAGCTCAAAACTAAACATGCAAAACTGAGAATTCAACAATTAATCTGATAATGATGCATTCATAAACTTAGGCATGTATAACTGAATACTGAAATATATGACCTAGCATGTGCAATTCAAGAACTAAAGAAATACATAGCTAGGGTTCCGAAATTCATTCAATAAACTAAGAAATAACATGATAATCTAATTTGGAACATTAAAATAACTAATTCATGATGATCTGTTGAAATTCTAGAAACCCTAGGTCTGTTCATAATCATGGAATCAAGAATGTGACTGAATTCTAGGGACCTAATTGGTGAAAGGAACTCACTAGTGAAATCCCACATACCTGGTGATGAATTTCACGGAGAAATCCTTTGATTTCTTGGCTAGAACTAAAGAAAACTTGTTGCGTACTTGGAGTTAGGGTTGGTCGCCTCTTTTTCTTCGTACGCTTCTAATTTTCTAAGTTATGAAGAATGATTTGACTTAGGTAAGTTCTAGTTGTGTTTCTAGGCTTAAACTGACTAAAACCTCATGATTTAGGGTCTAAACGACGTATCTTAGGGGTCCAAAAAAATAGGAATAGACCAAAAGACCCCTGACTGAATTGTTGTCGGAGTGACCGACGGATTGGACCTACGGGCCGTAGTTCAATCTACTGTCCGTAGATTAGAGTTATAGGTCAAGTTTGCCCGACAAGGCTTCACTAAAACGGGCATAACTTTTTACTCGGAGGTCGCATTTTAGCAAACTCAGTGGCATTGGAAAGAGGATTAAATTATCTATCATATCATAGGTAATAGGACACATAATTCCTTTTGTGCTAAGAGTTATGACCCTCTGAAGTTGACCCACTCAATAATTTTCATCTAACTGGCTGCTGACCCTCACCTACGGTCAGACCTACGGACCGTTGATTGAACGACGGTTCGTGTTGGTCGGCTGTTGTTTGTGTCAGAGGCTGGGTAAAGGAGTCTTGATCCACGGACACAGAACACGGACTGTGGTCTGATCTACGGACCGTGGGTCTATCCGTGGGTCGAAACTTAGTCGATTTTCTGAGCTCGGTTTAGGGAGGGGTTGCAGTGGCGAACCACAAACCACCAGCATGGGCCGTGGTCTGACCTACGGTCCATGGATGGTAACCGTGGGTTGCACCTGCAACTTCTCAAAATCTGTATTTTTGTCTATTTCAGATACGGGGTGTTACATTATCTCCCCCTTGGGACCATTTGTCCTCGAATGAAGACTAAACTAGCTAAAATGTAGGGAAAGGCCTACAGTCCCTACCAGTAAACACTGAGAACTGAATTTCTGACTGAAGTGAGTTCCAAGAACATGCAAATATGCTGAAAATGCTAGTACAAACTGGAGGAACATGATTCTAAGACTTTACGCATGAATGACTGAAAAACTGAAGAGGAACTATTACCTTAAGCTGGAGTGAAATCGGAAGAAAAGAGGTGAGGATACTTGGCTTTCATGGTCGCTTCTACTTCCCAAGTAGCTCCCTCTAAGGACTGACTCCTCCACCAAACCTTGATTGCGACTTCTTTGTTTCTCAACCTTCTAACTTGACGATCGAGAATCTCAACTGGTACATCCTCATAAGAAAGACTATCTTTTACAATCACTGTCTCTAATGGCACTACGAATGCTGGATCACCCACACATTTCTTCAAAAGTGAAATGTGAAAGACTTGATGCACTACTGCTAAATCGGCTGGCAACTCTAACTCATAATCCACTCTACCAATCCTTTTCAAGATCTGGTAAGGGCCTACAAATCTGGGACTGAACTTCCCTTTCTTGCCAAATCTCATCACCCCCTTCATAGGTGACACTTTCAGGAAAACTCAATCATCTATCTCAAACTTTAATTTCCTTTTCATTACATCTGTCTAGGACTTCTGGCGACTGTGGGCAGTCTTTAGTCTATCTCTAATGAGTTGCACTTTCTCCATAGAATCAAGGACTGAATTTGGTCCTATCAAGACTGCTTCACCTACTCAAACCAACCAACTGGAGATCTACATTTATGCCCATACAATGCCTCATAAGGGGCCATTTGAATGTTGGAATTTAACCTTTTTTTGAGTCAACCTGGTCAATGGTGAGGCTATGGATGAAAATCCTTCCACGAACCGTCTGTAATAGCTCGCTAGACCTAATAAACTTCTGATATATATAGCAGAGGTAGGTTTGGGCCATTGTTTCACTGCTTCTATCTTCTGGGAATCTACTCGAATTCCTTTACTAGACACACTATGCCCAAGGAAGGCAATTGATTGTAACCAAAACTTGCACTTGTTAAATTTTGCAAATAACTAGCGATCTTTGAAAGTTTGCATAACAACTCTCAAATGACTCGCATGATGTTTCTCATTCCTAGACTAAATGAGGATATCATCAATAAAGACGATAACGAATAAGTCCAAGTACTGCTTGAACACTCTGTTCATCAAATCTATGAAAGTTGCAGGAGCATTGGTTAGTCCAAATGACATAACTGTAAATTCGTAATGACCAAACTGAGTTTTAAAGGCTATCTTCGGAATGTCACTATCTCTAACTCTAAGCTAATGATAACCTGATATGAGATTTATCTTTGAGAAATGACTAGCACCCTGAAGTTGGTCAAACAAGTCATCAATCCTGGGGATGGGATACTTATTCTTGATTGTGGCCTTGTTCAACTGCCTATAGTCAATGCACATACTGAGAGAACCATCTTTCTTCTTTACGAGAAACACTGGTGCACCCCATGGAGAAATACTAGGTTTGATGAAGCCCTTATCTAGAAGGTCTTTCAACTACTCTTTCAATTCCTTAAGCTTAGCTAGAGCCATTTTGTAAGAAGGAATAAAGATAGGCTGGGTATCTGGAATGAGATCAATTCCAAAGTCGGTTTCCCTTTTGGGAGGAACTCTGGGAAGATCATCTAGAAACACTTCTGGAAACTCATTGACTACAGGGACTGACTCAAGAGTTGGGGTTTCAGAGCTTGAATCCTTAACCCGAACTAGATGATATAGATAGCCCTTACAAATCATCTTTCTGGCCTTATGGTAAGAAATAAATCGACTCATAGGCGCTAAGCTACTACCCTTCCATTATAAGATTGGTTCGTCTGGAAACTGAAAACGAACAATCCTAGTTCTTCAATCGACTAAGGCATAACAGGAATGTAACCAATCCATTCCTAGAATGACGTCGAAGCCTACCATTTCTAACCCTATAAGATCTGTTGAGGTGACTTTCTGAGAGACTGAGATAGGGCAGTTTTTGTATACCAGTCTAGCTATAACTAATCACCAACTGTGGTAGAGATTAAGAAGGGTTCTGAGAGAGTTTCTGGACTAACATCTAATATTACTGCTATATAGGGAGTCATAAAAGATAAAGTAGCCCCTGAATCTTTCCACTGAGTGTACCATATGTGAGCCACATCTTTAAGCTGGTAGGATGCCAACTCAACCCTACCATTACCAGTCACTTGCATCACTCCAAAGATTTTCTTAACCTCATCAATGAAGTTTTATGGGTCCTCACCAACTTGGGACCCTAAAAACTCAGGTGGATTCATCCTAACAAAATCTCGAACACTAGCTGCCATTGATCCACCATTTCTATTAGTAGGAACTGAAACCTACTGATTGTTCTTATTGGTCATACCCTGAGCCAATAGTTGGATCGCATTCTGAAACTCTTTATTCTTAAGCTCATGGTTTGGGACTAGAGAAATTGCATTAGCATTCCCGGCGTTAGCTATACGGGGAGGCATGATCTTAAGCGCATAACGACGAATTAGAAAGGAGTTCATACCAACGTATGATAAGAATAACAAAGAGAGTGAAGTTTTCCTAAACCACCTCGTAGCCTCCCTCATATTAGATGTGGTGCACTTCACACCCATGAAAAACACTCCACTTAGTGCAGCTTTTCAAACATCTTAGGACACTTAAACCTAATGCTCTGATATCAAGTTTGTCACGCCCCAAGCTACCCCCGAGACGCGGACTCGGGACCTAAGACCACAAGTGATCCCAAGCTAACCCTGCTAGTATGATCATGAGCATACTAAAGATAATAAAGTGATGCGGAAGATAAATCATAAATAAAATGAAAAGATGGGGAATACCCATATACTATAATTGAGATATATGAAAACTGATGAGTTTAATACAAAGAAAATATTAACTCAATTCTAAGCTGAATCTAATTATGTCTGAAAATAGTCTTTAACTGACTAGAAATGCTAGGACAAGCCCTAACTAGATCAAGAAAAACTGAAACTAAAGGACTAAAAATACTGAAAATAAAGTCATGACTATTGTTCTCGGAGAATGAGGACTCACTATTGATTGTGCTGAACTGGAGATCGAGAATCGATCTAACTGTGATCTGGATGCTGAGAACCTGAACCTACATCACGAGAAGATGTAGCGCACGTATGCGTCAGTACTTGAAAGGTACTGAGCATGCATGATAGAGTAAAGTTGAAATAAGATATAACTGAACAAAGCAATAAAGCAATGAAATAATCTGAACATGATATAGATACTGAATACTGAGCTAACTGAATGCAATGACCAATTTATAACATGCTGAGACTGAATACTGAATATACTGATACATGGTCGATGCAATAAAATCTGACCAAACTTTGGAAGCTACTAATAACCAACATAAAACCACATGAGCTAAATGTGGAGTACGATGTATATGCCCTATTGAGAGGACCCAATACACTCGGCCAAAGGTGTAGAGGCATGCTAGCGTGATCACTAATTGATAATGCCCACAAAGGGGACTTACACCTATGTGGCTCGTAGTTCTGGGATTATATGGTAAGCTGAACCCTAGTCCAACTTGGTATTATGCTACTCCCAATAGATTAAGTGATTAACACATTATGAGTGAATTTCTGTAATACTTGATAGCTCAAAACTGAACATGCAAAACTGAGAATGTAATAATTAATCTGATAATGATGCATTCATAAACTGAGGCATGTATAACTAAATACTGAAATATCTGACCTAGCATGTGTAATTAAGGAACTAAAGAAATACATAGCTAGGGTTCTGAAATTCATCCAATAAACTAAGAAATAACATGATAATCTTATTTGGAACATTTAAATAACTAATTCACTGTGATCTGTTGAAATTCTAGAAACCCTACGTCTGTTCATAATCATGGAATCAAGAATGTGACTGAATTCTAGGGACTTAATGGGCGAAAGGAACTCACTAGTGAAATCCCATATACCTGGTGATGAATTTCAAGGAGAAATCCTTTGATTTCTGGGCCAAAACTGAAGAAAACTTGTTGCGTTCTTGTAGTTACGGTTGGTCGCCTCTTTCTCTTCTTACGCTTCTAATTTTCCAAGCTATGAAGAATGATTTGACTTAGGTAAGTTCTAGTTATGTTTCTAGGCTTAAATTGACTAAAACCTCATGATTTAGGGTCTAAACGACGTATCTTAGGGGTCCAATGAAATTGGAAAAGACCAAAAGGCCCTTGACTTAACTGTTGTCGGAGTGACCGACGGATTGGACCTACAGGCTATAGTTCAATCTACGGTCTGTAGATTGGGGTCGTAGGTCAAGTTTTCCCGACAGGGCTTCACTAAAATGAGCATAACTTTTTATTCGGAGGTCGGATTTTAGCTAACTTGGTGGCTTTGGAAAAAAAATTAAATTATCTATCATATTATAGGTCATGTGACACATAATTCCTTTTGTGCTAAGAGTTATGACCATATAAATTTGACCCACTCAACAATTTTCATCTAACTGGCTGCTGACCCTCACCTACGGTCAGACCTACAGATCGTGGATTGAACAACGGTCTGTCTGGTCGGTCGTTGCTTTTGTTAGAGGCTGGGTAAAGAGTCTTGATCCACGGACACAGACCACGGACCATTGTCTGACCTACTAATATTGTGTCTGTCCGTGGGTTGAGACTTGGTGGATTTTCTGAGCTTGGTTTAGGGAAGGGTTGCAGTGGCGAACCACGAACCACCAGCACGGGCCGTGGTCTGACCTACGGTCCGTGGGTTGCACTTGCAACTTCTCAAAATTTGTATTTTGGTCTATTTCAGATATGGGGTGTTACACTTTCCTTGAATTGAATTATGGATTCAAGGATTGTGATTTGTGATAGGAAAGATCTCACGATGTTTAGGAGTGTTGTAGATAGCTAAACATGAGAAAAGATCAAGAAATCACCATCTTGGAACAAGTCTGTGACGCAGAGTTGCATTAAAATATTTGTTCGCGAAATTAAATTTTGTGACAGAAGAGTCCGCGTCCTAACCGCTACGCGAGCTAATTCTTTTTCACTGGGGGAGCAAGTCAGCGACGCAGACTTGCGTGCCAAAATTTGCTTGACTTTTCCTTCTTCGTTTTCCAGGCCCAATTCGCCTAATCTCGACTATTGTTCTCAAATTCATTTTAGATTTTGATACCCAACATATGTACTCAAGAACCTAACTCAAAACAACTCTAAAACTCAATGTAAAGATCTCCGAAACTCCTCAATTCAGCCCAATTCAAGATCAACATTCAAATTCAAGAATAAATGTCAAGAACATCAACTTCCAAACTCTTTTAGGACGAATTTCGTTGAACGAAACATGTTTGGTGCATGGTGAATGAACCCAACTCTATGAAAGACTCACATACCTTATAGGATCAATTCCTTGGAGAAATCCGTAACCAAAATCGATCTCTTAGCGAATCTTGCCTTTCCTCTTCTCCTTTCTCTTCTTTTCTCTTTTCTCCAAGTCCTAGCATGTTTTGGTAAAAGCGTAACTGATATAATTCTGATTAGACCCTAACTAAATTACCAAAAATGAAATAAAACAATTGGACAAGGAAGAGACCAATCTACCCCTTAAAAATCCGGATTGGACTTTTCTTAATCAAACAATCCAACTTCCAAAGGGCATAACTCACTCATACGAACTCGTAATCGTGCAAACTCAGTGGCATTGGAAAGGTTATTCCAAGATATTTCCAACTATATCTGTAAATACACCTAACTCATCTTGAGCTAGGAGTTATGGCTGTTTCTAGTTGACCAAAACTCAAATTATTCTAACTTAACAAAATTTCTAGATTTTCATTGTTTTAAAAAAATGACTATTTCCAATTATTAGCTTCTTCCTAGTTATTTCAAATTGCGAGGTGTTACAACTCTGTGGAAGTTTCTTTAACCGACAACCACCACTATGAGCCGAAGTGGTGATACAACGTCTTGCCCACGCTGCCACAACTGTCTTATACTTTACCGTCATATAGGTAGCCTTAACTAAGTGGATCCACTAGTTTATGCTAAAATCCACTAAGGAGTCATCTAAAAAGTATGATCTTTTCTACCCATGATGGATACATGGTTTATGGGGGCTTGAGTTATCTGAACTCGCGTCCCCATATCGGTGATCAATACTACTCACAAAATATATTCAGCTCATATGTTTAAAAACATAACTTTTTCTGTGGTTTGAGATTATTACTCAAAATCTTTCTCTTAAAAGAGATGTTACTCAAACTACTCAAAACTCTTTTGGAAAATCTTAGTTTCCTCATCTTTTAACTGTGAAAACATTTACTCTTGGGAATACTTAGTTCCCATATATCATTTTAAAGAAAATGAACTCGACTTTACTCTTTCTCAACGCAAGTGCTCAAGTCTTAAAACAAGTTTAGAAAAAGTTGTCAAAGACTTTTCAGAATAAAGTTCATGCCGAATTATGGACGTGAACGACTCAATTCAAGGTTTCCAATAACCATAGATAGAACTCAATACTTGGAACTCAAGAACTTCAATGATCCTACTCATTCCAAGAATGCTCAACTCAGAGGGTTCATACGGAATTATGAACATGAACTACTTAACTTAAGGACTCAAAGATGCTCCTCATCTCAAGACTGTTAGACTTAAAGGGTTCATACGGAATTATGGGCATGAACAATTCAACTCAAGGACTTCATGGGTAACATGTGACAATCCAATGATCAGAAATATAATCTCAAAGGGGATTAGGAACTTAATACCCATGGCTTAGAACTTGAAGATACTACTCCTCTCAAAGGTACTCAACTGATGGAGTTCATACAGAAGTTATGGGCATGAGCGACTCAACTCGAGGGTCTACGTGACAATATGGAACTCGTGTATACAAATCTTTTCATTCTCATACTTACTTCCTCAAAATCATAACTCAAATCGATGATGGATCTCAAAGGACTCACAATTTAACTCAAAGGTTTTCTTGAACTCTACTCTTAACCCTCTCTTGAATGTGAATTATGAATTCAAGAGTTATGGTTCACGATATGAAGGATCTCATGATGACAAAGTAGACTCATGAATACATTCTCCTCATTCTCATACTCACTTGCTCAAGTCTTGAAACAAGTTACTAGAAGTTGTAGAAAACTCCACAAAAGGACTCAAAGGGACTTTCTTAGAATGTTCGAAAGAATTCTCAAAAACTTAACTCTTAACTCTACCTTGAATTTGATTTATGAATTCAAGGTTGTGATTTTTGATATGAAAGATCTCGGGATGTTTATGAGTGTTTTCAGATAGTTAAACATGAGAAACGATCAAGAAATCACTGTCTGGAAGCAAGTCCGCGACGCGGAGATGCATTTTAATATTTGGTCGTGAAATAGCTTTTGAGGCAGAGGGGTCCGTGACCTCTCCACGACGCGAAGAAAAGAGTTACGAAATGGGGAGGCAGGTCCGCGATGCAGACTGGGTTTCCAGATTCGCCCAACTTTTTCCTTCTTCGTTTTCTAACCCCAATTCGCCTGAATTCAATTATTTTTCTCAATCCCTCTTAGATTTAGATACCCAACACATTAACATATGAACCTACTCATATACAACTCCAAAATCGACATGATTTCATCAAGAACTTAACAATCTCATCTAATCTCAAGAACTAAAGCTAATTTCAAGAACATAATTCAAGAACATCATACTTTCAACTTTCTAGCATGAATTTAACGCTGAAATTAACACGATTGGTGTGTGAGTGAACAAACCCAACACTATGGAAGCTTACATACCTGAAAGAACCACCTTTCTTGAAGATCTTGAAGGAAAATCTTGGAAGAAGAACCCTAGCCTTAGCGTTTCTTGAATTCCTTGAGCGTTAGAATTTTTGGAGTGGATGAGAGGGTTTGATTTAAGAAAACTGATTTTCTATACGTTTAGGGCAATTTAGATGACTTCCTAAGGGTTTTTAGGACAAAAATACCCCTAAAGAGATAAATAAAATGAGCTGGGAGTCGGAATGATTTTTTAGTAAGCAGTGAGATGCTGCCAGGTTTGGGTATCGTTAGTAAATCAGTCATAGCTTTCTACTCAAAGCTTGAAATTTAGCAAACTCAGTGGCTTTGGAAAGAGGACTCAAAGGGCTTTAATTTAATATCTTATAGCTCACCTAACACATCCTGTACTAGGAGTTATGGACATTTGAAGTTGACCAAAAACTTAAGAAAAACTTAGGAATGACTTGATTGCTTTTCTCTTTGGTTCTTCTTGGAACTTAACGTGTTAGATCTAGTGACCTTAACACTTAAGAAATTTTTCATTTGTTGGTAAAATCTCACTCACTACGAAGAAGGGTTTGAGTCTTAGCTCAAAATTATAATGGGATGTTACATTTTGAGGATAAAAGGTCGCATTTGTGTTCCTCGGACAGGTGATTTGACTGGACTGATCATGGAGAAGGCTCATAATTTGAGGTATTCTATTCATCCGGGGGGGGGGTACTAAGATGTATCGTGACTTGAAACAACATTATTCGTGGTGTCGTATGAAGAGGGACATAGTATATTTGGTATCTCAGTGTTTGAATTGCCAGCAAGTAAAGTATGAACACCAAAAGCCTGGAGGTATAACTCAAAGGATGCCCATACCTGAGTGGAAGTGGGAGTGTATTGCTATGGACTTTGTGGTAGGGTTGCCATTTACATTAGGTAAGTTTAATGTTACAAGGGTCATCGTGAATCGATTGGCTAAGTCTACACACTTCGTACCAGTTCAGACTACCTATAATTTAGAGAAGTTAGCCAAGATCTATATTCGAGAGATAGTTCGTTTGCATGGGGTTCTCATTTCTATTATTTCAAATCATGGCACATAATTTACATTTCATTTCTAGCGGTCTATGCAGAAGGAGTTGGGCACTTGGGTGGATCTTAGTACATCCTTTCACCCTCAGATGGACGGTCAGTCTGAACGGACTATTCAGGTTCTTGAGGACATGTTGCAGGCGTGTGTGATCGACTTTGGTAGTCATTGGGATCAATTTTTGTCATTAGCGGGGACAGCTCAGTTGTGGTGAGCTGCTTGGCTGTTCCGTGACCCACACCTCCTTCTATCTTTTATTTATTCAGTTATTTTTGCATTCAGACAGGATATCTCTTATGTTTAGGCTTGCCATTTAGTTTCAGACTTGCACCGTATTTTAGAAGTGTCACGCCCCGAACCTACACCCTGGCCTGGCTTTCTTAACTCAGCGGAAACCTAACTCAACAAAATAACTCCATGCAATGCAAGGACATAAAAAAAAACTTAACTGATAAAAATCTGGCAAAAAAAAAGCAACTCAAGTCCCAAAATAGCATACTTACATATATACATAGATGAGAGACTCAATACGAACTGATTGACTGTCTATGAAGCCTCTATAATACTGAGATGGATGTTGCGACAGACCCCACAACATCCTAACAAAACAAAACTAGAAACACAAAATAACAGAGTCCTCCGGAATGCAAGGAGGCTCACCACTGACTCTGGAATGCTCAACTGGATCAACGGCGTGCCGAGTGCTGATCCTGGGTACCTGCGTCTGTATCATCATAAGATGTAGGCCAACTGGAATCAGTACATTGAATGTACGAGTATGCAAGCTGGAAAGCTAAGCAACATAGGCTAGAAGGAAATCTAGAAGAAACTGAATAACTTACCTGGCTAAACTCAACTCAACCTGACTGATTCATTTCAATATAATGCAATTTAAAACAAGTACAATATAAAGAAAAGCTATTTAAAACCTGCTATAAACTTTGTGTGTATACAAAGGTACACTAAGCCTGAGATGTATATAGAAATACATATGAACTGATGTATATAAAAATACAATAATTTTTGTGTATGAAAATACAATAACTACTGTGGGAGTTTCACTAACCGACAACCATCACATAAGAGCTATAGTAATGATACAACGCTCAACCTCACGCTGCCAGAGCATACTATACCCGACCAAAGGTATAAGACCTGAACTTCCTAATGGATCCACTAGTCTATATGGAAAATGATTCATCTAAAAAGTATGATCCTTTTCTACCCATGGTAGCTAACATGGTTCTATGGGGGCTATGGGTTTCTTGAACGCTCCCCCAACTCGGTGCTCGATACTACTCCCAAAAATGTACTGGCTCTTATGTTAAAAAAAACATATTTCTTCCTGCTGATTTGAGATAATTACTCAAAAACTTAGCTCAAAGGCTATCTTGGAAATCTCAGTTTCCTCTTTTGCTTCATTTAGAAAGCGATAACTCTTTTTCTGAAAAACTAGCCCGAAGGCTCTTTGGAAATCTCAGTATCCAAAGCTTGCTCAAATGTTTAAAACATTTATAAACTTCTTTGGGAATACATAGTCCCCATATACTTCTTTGAAGAAAAGATCTTCAAACCTTAGCTTTACTTTTAAAACAACCTCTTTCTTTAGTTTAAGATAATTACTCAATGCTTAGCCCAAAGGCTCTTTTGGGATTGATGTTCCCTTTTCTTGCTCAAATGTGTAAAAACATTTATAAACTCCTAGGGTATACTTAGTTCCCTTATAACTTTTGAAAACTGAACTCAACTTTATACTCTTGACTTAACTTGAAACTCGATACTCCTTGCTTGACTCGAAACTGTATACTCTTTGCTTGACTGGAAACTTGAGCCTTAAAATGAATTTAAAATGTTCATTAAAGACTCTTGAAAACTTTAGAGGCTTGCTTGAATTACTTCTTAACTTCTAAGCTTGGATCTAACTTCACTTGACTTCTAACTTCACACGACTTCTAACTTCACTTGACTTTGATCCTAACTCACCTTGAATTTGATTATGGATTTAAGGTATATGATCACACGTTTATGGATAAGTTCTTGACGTTAAGACGTACTATGGAGTGTTGGAAACAACTATGAAACATAGGTACAATACCTAGGAACATGTATGAAAAAGGGGGGAAGGAATGGGAAGACTTGGCGTCCTTGGAGCTCTGAGAGGCGCGGAGCGCCAGACCTCAAAGGTCAGAAGGGTCTGGTTGGGGCTCTGCTAGGGGCGCCGCCCCAAGGGTTGGACCTCAGAGTCCCTTTTGGGGCGCGCTGGCTGGCGCGACGCCCCATCCCTTTTCCCCGAAAACTTGACTCTTCTCCTTCATTTTTCCAACTCTAAACCTCCCTTACCTTTAATGGTTTCTACCCCAAACACTAAGGATCATAAAATCCCTCAACATTCAATAGGTTCAACTCAAAAACTCCGCCGGAAACATACACCAAACCAACAAGAACTTCAACACAACACAACTACAACTTCAACAAACATCACCATAAGATTTCAGCAACCACAACTAAATCTTTTCTTGAAGATAAAATGAATTTGGCATGTGGGGGAAAGATTATGAACTCACATACCTAATAGGGATCACCCCCGACGATATCCACAACGATCTATGACGAAACCTTGCTTGACCTTCTCTTTTTCCTCTTCTTCTCCTCTTCACTCTCAAACCCTTACTTTCACTCTTTAAAAATGAGAAAAACTGATCAAAATCAGTCTAACACACTCATATATATCCTAAATAAAAGGCTAGGGAAAAGACCAAAATACCCTTACAAATTTTCGGACAGACTTCCCTGCCAACTGCCCAACTTCCAAAGGGCATAACTCACTCATGCGAACTCAGAATCACGCAAACTCCGCGGCGTTGGAAAGATCATTCCACTAGCTTCGCAAACATAACTGGAACTACACCTAAATCATCTTGAGCTAGAGGTTATGACTGTTCAAAGTTGGCCAAAAACTCACTTTTTCCCATACTTAACCAAATTTCCAGATTTTAAATTCCTTCCAAAAATGACTAGTTCCGATTCTAAGCCTCTTCATAGTTATATCACATTGCCGGATGTTACAATATCTCCCCCTTGGAAACATTCGTCCTCGAATGAGATGACTCTTACTAGGCTAAGGGTGTAAATCAAATTCAAACACCCAACAAGCAACAATGCCCACAATCCACCTTGATACCTCAGAACAACATCTCCCCCTTGTTCAAAAGCCATTGCTGCTTATGAACATTTTGTCTCTAATTCCAGCAAAATAGGGTCTGGTGTTTCTCACATTTTACTTCTAGCACTAATGATGGGTCAAACCCATTCATCATCATTATTCCTCCTTGTGGAATCCATTTTAGATTCAGACACCCAGTATGTACTTAAGAACCAAATATCACAACTGGGCAGTAGTCAACTTCTCTTTTCATTCCTGAAAACCTTCCTCACAAGCTTCAGACCATTGAAACTTCATTGTTTTCCAAGTCAACCTGGTCAAATAAAACCCTTATCTACTAGACCCCTTTAACTGCTCGTTCAACTCTTTCAACTCTGTTGGTGCCATTCCATAAGGCAAAAAATAGATAGGATGAGTATCTGGAATGATGATCTATGCCGAAATCTATCTCTCTCTCAGGAGGAATTGCGGGTAGGTCTTCAGGAAAAACTTTTGGAAACTTTCTTACTATAGGAACTGACTGAAAAGGAGGTATCTCAACACTAGAGTCAATAACTCGAACTAAGTGATAGATACAACCCTTTGAAACTAACTTTCTCGCCTTTAGGTACGAAATAAAATGACCCTTAGGCACTGATGAACTGCTACTCCACTCTATGACTGGCTCACTCGAAAACTGAAACTTGACTGCTCGAGTTCTACAATCTATCGATGCATAACAAGCATGAAGCCAATCCATACCTAGAATGACATCGGAATCTACCAATGTCTAACTCAACCAAATCAGCCATGGTGCTCTTGTGATTGATGGAAACAAGACAATCACGATAATTCTTTCTGCTAGAATGGACTCCCCAACAGGTGTAGAAACACAAAAAGGGTTCACAAAGTCTTTCATGAAGAACATCAATCTGATCTACAATATAAGGATTTACAAAAGATAAACTTGCTCCTGAGTCTAGCAAAGCATACACATCAAAAGCAAAAACTTTAATTATACCAGTGACAACATTTGGAGAATTCTCTTGCTCATGGCAGCTGGTGATTGCATAGAGGCGGTTTGCTCCTCCGCCAGTACTAGAAGTAACTCATCTAGGTGTCGTCCTGTCTGGTGGAACAACTGAAGAAGACTGAGCTCTATTGTCCCCATTACCCTGCCTATTCTCTGGACACTCTCGCATGAAATGTCCATTTTGTCCACACTTGAAACAACCAATGGAGCCCTCACGACAAATACATGAGTGGTTCCTACTACACTTGGTGCAGGCAGGAGGCTTACTACCCCCTTGTGCCACACTACCCTGTAAATAGCTAGGTTTTACTCTGTCATTTTGCCCATAGTACTCACTCTTGTTCTTAGGTGCAGGTGTACTAGTAGATGATGGAGCAGGTCCCTTCTGTTTTTATTGAAAAGATGAACGGTGTGCATCACTCTTCTGTTGTCCGGATTCATTCTCTATCTTAGCTCTCTTATTTTTGAACTCCTCTTTGTCCCTCAGCTTCTCTTCCTCAACCTGCTGCACATAGACCATCAACCTTGATATGTCCATGTCCCCAATAAGCATTGCAGCCCTACCTTCCTTGCTCGACCATCGAGACAACCCAGCTACAAACAAACTCATTCTACTCCTCATGTCCGCAACTATCTTCGGAGCATAGTGGGATAATTGCGTGAACTTCATACTGTACTCCTGAACACTCAAAGACTCCTGCTTAAGCGTGAGGAACTTACCACTACTAAAAAATTGTCAAAAAACGACGGCCAAAAGCGACGGACTGCGTCACTTTTTTGGTCAAAATCGACGAAAAAGCGACGTAGTCACTTCCGTCACTTTTTAGCTCGACACTTTTCAAAAAGCGACGGACTACGTCGCTAAAAGGCGACGGACAACGTTGTTTTTCAAAAAGCGACGGACTGCGTCGCTTTTCGACTTTTTTTTTGAATTTTTTTTAAAAAGTGATGGAGTCCGTCGCTTTATTTTAATTTTCATTTTTTAAAAATTTCTAAAGGGCAACGCAGTTCGTCGCTTTTCTGGAAATTTATTTTTTTAAAACCCCAAAAAAGCGACGGATAAAAGAACACTGTCCGTCGCTTTTCTGGAAATTTATTTTTAAAAACCCAAAAAAGCGACGGAAAAATCCACGCTGTCCGTCGCTTTTATGGAATTTTTTTAAAAAAAAACCTAAAAAAGCGACAAAAAAACCACGCTGTCCGTCGCTTTTCTGGGTTTTTAAAAAAATTAAAACCCAAAAAAGCGACGGACTAAACCACGTTGTCCGTCGCTTTTTCTGCAATATTTTTGACAGTAGCAGATCTCAGCTTCTGCTGCCCACCTGCAAATTCTATTCAATTCAATTCAATTCTACACTATTCAGCCCAATCAAACACACACAATTATAAATAGTCTAAACAAAACATAAAATAACAAACTTAAAATAACATTCTAAAGTATTTAAATCATCAATTAAAGACTTATAAAGTCTTTTAAAATTTGTTTTAAAATTTCAAAAAGTTCATAAATGTCCAGAGATCTAAACTAGGGAGTGAGATCTACATAATCATCCTCATCACTCTCGTCGTCGGTGTCATCGGTGTCATCGGGAGC
>JAJONQ010029683.1:0-22826 GCA_036250385.1 Solanum microdontum
AATGTTTGATTGAAGGTTTTTGAATGAAAAACTCTATGAACCCTTGTCTTCCACAAAACCCTAGAATTTGCTTATGAAGTGGGTCTTTTGCTTATAATCCAAAGTTTATGAAATTGTGTTTGGATTGGATTGTATTGGTGACTCTTATGATTTTCTATATCTATCTATGATGAATTGTTGATGTATGGATGAATTGAGAGTTGTGGCCTTATGGGCATGTTATGGATGAATTCTCTTGTGGTAAGTAAAATGGTGGGGACTTGAGTGTTGTTGAATATGGCTTTGGAGGATGGTAAGTTGGCTTAATCTCATATTATTGATATAATTGTTCTTGTTTGATTTGATCCACTTATGGTGGAGCTGTTTAATTATGCAATGTATTACGAACATGACCTTGAAGGCATTATCTATTGAATTAAAGTGTTATCAAGTTATGAAGTGTTATTGTACTATGTGAAGATATAAATGTGAAGGTATTCTTACGGACATAAGGTGATCTTGTATAAAGTGTTATTGCATTATGATTGAAAGTGTGATCTCCTTTAATGTTTATATATATGATGATGTTAAACTATGAAGAGTCTCTATATGCAAATGTTGTGGCGTGCTTGGTAGACTTAGATGTCCCTTCTTGTTACATGAAAGCTTATGGAATAAATGAATGTCTAGGATCGGTAGACCTAAGCATGGTGCCCTTTCATAAGTCTAGACTCCTAAGTGAATGAAAAACCTTGAAGTGGTGGACCTTAGGGTGATGACCTTCTTGTTGTGTGAAATGATAGACTTAGAGTTGGTGGACCGGAATGGTAGAAAACCTTCTCTAAGAAAGTCAATGAGCTATTTTATTGAACCTTGATCGGTAGATCCTTGTGATGCCCTTCTTGGTAGTAGTACTACGGGTCGGCAAGACTTAGTAATGGAGCCCTCTCTAGTACATACATGTGAATGAAATTACTCTATGGGAACTAAGGCTAAGCACCGAGTGGATATGGTTAAGAAGGTAGTCCTCTCAGAGTATGAGGTTAGGGTACAATGAACTTCTTTAGATATCCCCTAAACCATGTGCCTACATGGGTTGCTTATTAGTTCTACCCTTGGCAAGTAGAACACCTTCCATGGAGTAGGGTAGACTCCGGATTCCATGACTAGCTAGTTTGGTTTATGTCGGTTAATGCCTTTTTCCCATCATGTGGGATGTGCACTCTAGTTATTGGATAGGTTCTACAAAGTATAGGTGGTAGTATGGGATGCTATCTACACATGGCACGAGTAGGCCTAGAAGATGCTAAAGTGAGTTCCCTAAGTCTAAATGGCTATTACGTGAAAGTCCCCTAATTGCTTGAATGTCTCCTAAAATGGTGTAATAAAGAATGTTGACTTAGCATGTTATATTGTAATGATAAATTCCTTATCTATAGTAACCCTTAGGAACACTTAGGTGTATATGAAGAGGTTGTATGAGCGGTCACTTCATGTCTCACTTAAGTGTGGCTTAGGGTGACTTGAGATATAGGTTTTAAGATGATCAAAGGACTTACTTGACTATTATGTTTATGCGTTGTACATTGGTACTAGTTGAGTATGTCTATTATGTGGGTACTGTCTCATATGTGGAGGATGACTTGAAATGTGTCTCTTATATTTGTGTTATGAAGGTTTTATCAAAAATGATATGAAACCATTTATTTCAAATAAATGTCCGTTTTAGCATGTTTTTGCTTAGTCATCATACTTAGTACTTAATTGTGCTAATTCCATATTTTCTCTATTTTCTACAAGTGTAGGTTCCGGCAAGTGAGTGGGTTCTATAGTAAGCTTGGGATTTGAAGTTCTTTCAAGATCTTGTGGTATGTCCTCATATGTCGAGGACAAGACTTTATATTCTAGTTTTATGATAAGGTTCTTGTAATAAACTTCTTTTGATTTTAAAGGGCCGTGTCCCTAGTATGTTTTCAGGTTTATGTCTAAGATGGCTAAGAGACTTAGTATTCTGCATTGTGTACTATTGAAAGATGTTTTTAAAAGTGACCTTTGAGTCTTATGGATTTTGTTTTAAAGAGTTTTTAATTCCGCACTATTTTACATATGTAATGTGATGAATGCTAAGGGCTTGTATAAGACCTTCGAGGGGTCGAATACGCATGTTACGACTTGGGGGTGCTCTCGGGTCGTGACATAAATCATCAATTAAAACACCAGTACAATTATAATTTATCATTAGAAACTATTTGAAAATGTTTGATAAAAGAACCCATGAGATTGAGTAAAACCTAGATTTTCATGATTTGGAATCACTTTGGATTTGGCTCCTTGAATGGAAAATTAGACAAGGATCAAGACCACCATACCTATTACTTGAAGAATCCCACGAAACATCCTAGAAAACTAGAAGAATTTGACCTTGTGAGCTTGAAGTCTTTACCTCCCATGGAGGTTTCTAGAGTGAGACTTTTGGAGGGGAGGGGAGGTTTTGATTTGGGATTTTTGAATAATGAAATCTAAAATAGGGTTTAAATGTTTAAAATACTCTTAAAATATGTTAATAAACCCAAAATAACCGTCCAAACACTTAACTAGCCAAGGGAGGAATTTACCAAACCACCCTTGGCTTGGCCGTGTCTTGACAACACAGACAGGTGCAAACAATGCCCTAGACTCATGGACCGTGAGTCCATTCACGGAACGTACTTCTTATCTGTGGTCTGGGGCTGGGGCTTGGCAAAAGGGGGGTTGACCTACGGAGCAAGACCACGAGCCGTAGATCAATCTACTGGTCATGGATTGCATCCGTGGTTCACAAGATTTTGGCAGCTTTCTGCTTTAAGGAGCAGCCTTGGGGTTATCCCCCTCAAGGACCCTTGGTGGGTCCTTGGGGGGTCGTACCTTGACGTTTAACACCTATAACCCTCAACCATAGCTTGGGACAACATAAAACAACATGAAACCTCGCTCAAACTTCTCATCAAACTCAAACATACACACGTTAGGCTCTAGTTTAACTTATTCATTTTACAGGTCGTTACAACTCACCAACATTAGGAACACATAAGTGACCCTCGTAACGAAGCACACCATCTTCTCATTGGGAGAAAACCTCAACTTTCTACTGATGAACTGCACTTTTCAAATGAAGTAATATAGGATCACTATCCTGTTTTTCCTTAACCTCAACTACCAATGAAGATTCTGACCTATTCTGAACTATCACACCCTCTTCTAATGTGTCTGTAAGGCAAACTCCAAAGTGAGCAAGTCGGTGAACATAGTTGGCTAACCTTCTTTTCTTCCTCAACGTATGCTATACTACACACAGAAAGTCTACTGAGAGCATCAACCACTACATTGGCGTTACCCGGATGGTAAAACATATTCATGTCATAGTCTTTGAGGAATTCAAGCCATCTCCTATAATGAAGATTGAATTCTTTCTGGGTGAACACATACTAAAGGCTCTTATGATCTGTGAACACATCAACATGAACACCATAAAAGTAATGTCTCCAAATCTTTAAGGTAAATTCTACGGCTGCAAGTTCGAGGTCGCGAGTCTGGTAGTTTTTCTCATGTACCTTAAGTTGTCTTGAAGCATAAGCTATGACGTTACCTCGCTGCATCAACATACAACCTAGGCCGACTTTGGATGTATCACAGTTAATGACATAACCTAGGCTGACCTTAGTAGCTGGTTATTTAACTTTCGGAGTTTATGGGAATTCCATTTCTTTTGGACATTTAAACCTGCTTTCGTATCTTTAAATGCCTATCTTTTCGTTAAGTTGTGTAGCTGGGTTGTAGTAATGGTTCTCGAACGGGAGGGTTAGTGTGGGGGCCAATCACAACAGTCTGGGTCGTGACAACAAGTTAATGAAAAAAAATTTGAACTGAAGCATCACCTCAGTTTGGTTAAAGGTAAGAGAAGAGTACCACGACACATGAAAATTATCATGCTGGTGCAGTAAGAAATGATACACCAGAAAAGAATAATGCTCTTATTGATGCAATAATAATTTCATTGCAGAAGAGATTCAAGCAGATGGGAGCCATAATGATTTGGTTGAAGTAGAAGGCAAGGAACATGCTTTGACGGAAGGAATATGGGGTAGTCCAACAAGGGAAATGACTTTCAGGACAATTGAAGAAGAAGAATAAGTAAATACTTTAATGTAGCCATAGAATATCACATTTATACAGAGGTTTTTGTTGATACCCATAAAAATAACAAACAGATCGTAGATGGAAAGGAAGATATCTCTAACAATATAAACCATGTGGTAAAAGTAGCAGATCTATCTCCTAAACAGATTGCTTTGTTAAGAGGAAGTTATGTCAAAGACAAAGGATTAAAAGGGAAAAAGGATTCCATTGCTCCTCTAAGAAGTATACCAAAGGAATTTGCAGCTAAGCCTCAAAGACTGCTTCATCATGATGAATAACGTGATTTTATGGAATATATGGTTAGTCATGTCACACCCCGAGGCTACCCCCTTGACGTAACACGGGACCTAGGATCACGACTGACCCCAAGCTAACCCTGAGTCTGGCATATCATAACCATACTATAAAATTTATTGAGTAAAACATGTACTATGTAGAAGATAAAAGAATGGATATCTAAAAATGGGGAAAAAACTCAACTAGTCTGAATATATAAAACATACTAAGAGCTTAATGATAACTGAAAAAACCACTTAATAACTCAAGCTGAATCTACTTGTATGTCTTAAACTCCTCTAACTATGTTGAGTTAGTGGGACATGTCCCCCCCCCCCCCCAGCTAACTCTAACAAAACTGAAAACTGAATATAAAGACTAAAATGGAAAGCTAGTCTGTTGTCCTCGAAGTATGAGGACTCACCACTAAAGCTGCTGAAGGAAGACCGAGAATCGATCTAAGCGTGATTTAGATGGTGAGAACCTGAACCTACATCATGCAAGGATGTGGCGGAGAGTATGTGTCAGTATTTGGAATGTACTGACCATACAGGATATATATATATATACTAAGCTGAACAAAATATATAAGCTGAACAATGCATAACTAAGCAATGATATGATCTAAGTAGAGATAGAGATAGAGATACTGAAATATAACTAAAAAGCTAAGCTAAATTCAATGACCAAGTACCAATCATGAAGATGAAATGCTGAACTGTATGCTGATATAAATGCTGAAAACCTGGTAAATGCACTAAGAGTCTGACTTTGGGAGCTACTATTAATGGACATAAACCACATGAGTTAAACGTTTCGATGTATAAGACTCATCGAGAGGGCCCAATATACCTTACCAGGTGTATAAAGGCATGACTGTGGCATGATTATTACATCTAATGCCAAATAGATGGGACTTATAATCCTATGGGGGAACGTAGTTCTGGACTATGAGGGTACGCTAAACCCTTGTCTAACTCTGTGCTAAGTCTACTCCGAACTATGTATATGACTGAAATGCAACTGAAATACTGGATATCTCAAAATACTTACATGCTAACTGACAATGCAACGTTTATATACTGATAATGTGAAATTGGAACTATGAAACCTGATTATCCGTTTAACTGACCTACCAAGTGTAATTTATGAACTAAGAGAATCTACATAGACTATGGTTTTGAGTTTCATACAAGAATTAAAAAACGTTTCCATGAAAAAACATGATATTTAGACTATGGATTATATAGCAATTGAAATCACAATAAATCCCCAAGATTTAAAAAACCCTTGGTCTAAAGAAGTGTAGAATCAAGGAAATGACTCAAATCTATGGACCTAGTGGATGAAAGGAACCCACTAGTGAAATCCCACACACCCGATGATGAAAACTACGGAGAAATCCTTCGGATTTCGGGGTTGAAACTTGAAGAACACTGCTGCTTGTTCTTGAAAGAAACTGGTGCCTCTTTCTTTTCTTTTGTTTCTAATTTGGATGATTTTTAGAGAATGAGGGTTCTGGGTTTGTGTGACTTGGTTATCTTATTCTGGGTGAAACGACATAATTTAGTCATCAAACGACGTAGTTTGAGTGCCCAACGCACAGGGAAAATACCAAAATGACCCTGACTTAAAAGCTGACGAAGGTCATCCACGGATGGACTAACATACCATCGTTTAGACTACCAACCATCGACTGGGGTCGTGGTTGGTTGTTTGCCCGACAGGGTTCAATATAATGAGCATAACTTTTTACTCCGATCTTGAATATTAGCAAACTCGGTGGCGTTGGAAAGAGTTTTTAATTATATTTAATTTGATAGGTCATAGGCCAGGTAATTCATTTTGTGCTAAATGATATGACCGTTTGAAGTTTTTCCAATATACATTTTCCTCCAATTGTGCTGCTGACCCTCACGTATGGTCAGACCTACGGTCCGTAAGTCAAACCATAGACCGTACTGGTCGACCGTGGGTGGGATCAGAGACCATCAAGTTTTGGACCTTAACGATGCATCATCACCTACCATCCGTAGTTCTACCTACGGTGCGTGGGTGGTTCTGTTGGTACTGGCACCAATTTTCTGGAAACTAGGATTTTCTCCATTTTGAGATCCGAGGTGTTATATTTTCTCCCCCTTTGGAACATTCATCCATGAATGAAGTCTAACAAGATGAGTATGGAGGGAAGGAGCTGCAATCCCTACCACTAAGTACTAGAAACTGATATCTAACTGAACTGAGTTCTAAGAACATGCAATTACGTAGAAATACAAGGATAATTGAGGGAACAAGATATTCAGACTGAAACACACTAGAGTAAATTGAGAGATCGGAGAGGAACTATTACCTCAAGCTGAAATAGAATCGAAAGGGAAAAGGTGAGGATACTTGGCCATCATAGCTGCTTCTGCTTCCCAAGTAGCTGTCTCTATGGAATGACTCCTCCATAAAACCTTCACTGAAGCGACTTCCTTATTTCTCAACCTATGAACCTGGCGGTCAAGAATCTCAACTGGCACCTCTTCATAAGTAAGACTATCCTTCACAGCCACACTCTTTAATGGTATTATCGATGCTCGATCACCCACACACTTCTTCAACAAGGGAATGTGAAAGACTGGGTGAACCTCTCCTAGTTCTGCTTGCAACTCGAACTCATAAGACACCTTACCAACCCTTTTCAGGATTTTGTAAGGACTTACATATCTAGGACTAAGCTTCCCTTTCTTGCCAAATCTCATCACCCCTTTCATAGGTTACACCTTTAGGAAAACCTAATCATCGATTTCGAACTCTAAGTCTCTTCTCCTTACATCTGCATAGGACTTCTGATGACTCTGGCTGTCTTTAGTCTATATATGATGAGTTAAACTTTCTCCATAACCTCATGAATCGAATCTAGCCCAATCAAGGCTACTTGACCTACTTCAAACAAACCAATCAGGGATATGTATCTAGGCCCATATAATGCCTCATACGGGGTCATTTGAATACTAGAATGAAAGTTATTATTATAGGAGAACTCTATCAGAGGTAGGTGATCATCCCAACTACCCTTGAAATTGATCATGCAAGCTCTCAACATGTCCTCTAATGTCTGAATGGTACGCTCTGTCCGACCATCCGTCTGAGGATGAAATATTGTACTGAGATTTAGCTGAGTATCAAGACCTTTTTGAAACGATTGCAAGAAATGAGAGGTAAACTAAGGACCTCTATCTGAGTTGATAGACAAGGGAACCCCATGTAACCTGAATATTTCATTCATGTAGAGTTTAGCATAGTTCTCTGCAAAATCTGTAGTCTTGACAACTAAGAAGTGAGCGAACTTAGTGACTCTGTCTACTATCACCCAAATAGAGTCATGTTGTCTGCGATTACGAGGTAAACCTGTAATGAAGTCCATGTTTATCACTTCCCACTTCCATGTAGGAATATTAATCTCTTGAGGCATACCTCCTGTTTCTGATGTTCTACCTTAACATGTTGACACTTAGGACATAGAGCCACAAAACCTGCGATGTCTCTCGTCATGCCGTTCCACCAAAAGACTTCTCGCAGATCACGGTACATCTTAGTGGCACCCGGATGAATGGAATATTTGGAATTGTGGGTCTTGTAAGAATCTACTTCCTCAACTCATGTCACGACCCGGGGGTACATCCCGAATGCAACACGACGTACTCAACCCTGAAGGGGTCTAATACAGGCCTCATAGCATTCTTGAAACATAAGAACATAGGAAAATAGAGAAGAGTTTAAAACTTTCTTTACAATAGAAGATATTTTCATTAAAAAGCAAGCGGAAGACTTTCTAGACTTTATATACTATGTCTCAAACCATCTAATACTTTGAATACAACATTTGGACTTAGCCCATACAAAAGCTTTAACATAAACTAAAGGACGTAAAAGGAACATATTGGGTTTTGTCCTCGAAACTATGAGGACTCACCAAGTCTTTATCATCAAGCACCTTAGAAACCTACTCCTCAAGCATAGAACACCAATATCTCCAAACCCTACACTTTGGTAAAAAGGCACAAGAAATATGGGTTAGCACATTAGATGTACTAAGTATGGAGACCAGGCAAAAACATGCTTAAAAGGACTTTTTATGCCATTTTAGTAAAACTTCATGAACATTGAATAAAAGAGGCATAATATAAAACCAACATACAAGTCATATTTTCACATTAGAACATAATCCACATATGAAACTTTACCTTCACCTTAAGCCTTCACCTCAAGTGACCCTCAAGCTATACCTTGTGCAATGTATGGGTAGCGTCCCATACCACCACCCACACTAAGGTACCACCCTAAGGCCACCAAAAGTGAACTTGCCATTCATCCTTTGCACCTTTACACAATAAAGCATATAAGAGACATAAACATTATATAAGTCACATCATCACATTAAGACCAACATCTAAGACAACTATAAGTCATAATTGTGCAATGGGCAAGTAGCATACCATACTACTACTCATACTAAGTACTCCTTTGAAGTCACCATAGACAAGATACATTCATATATGATCAGTCATGACAAGGAAGTAACTCATAATAGAATCCAAGTATAGCATGCATCGTTTACATTTATGAATATAAGCATTTAAGAGTCAACATTCCTTAATAACTTCATTTAGGACACATTCATTCATTAGACACTAGATCATCGTTCTCATTAACTTTATCTTAAGAGGACATTCATACATTAGCCATTAAGGCTTAGAGAACTCACTATGACCCTCTCAAAGCCTACTCGTGCAATGCATGGATAACATCCCATACTACCACCCACACTTCATAGAACTCATCAAGAAACCATAATGCACATCTCACATGATGGGAATAGGCATTAACCGACATAGACCATGAGAGCTAAATCATGGAATCCGATGTCATGTAACCCCATACAGAAAGAAGGTAATCTATTTGGCTAGGGTAGAACTAGTACACATCCTATGTAGGCACATAGTTATGGGATAAGAAAGATGTTCATTGGACTCTAACCTAACATTGGGAGAGTCACCATCTTAGCCATATCCACTCGTTGATTAGCTTCCATTCCTATAGAGTGTTCATTCACATTACATTGTTGTACTTGAGAGGGCCACCAACATTAGGCCTACCGACTCAAGGTACATTACACAAGAAAGGGCCACCACCATTAGGTCTACCGATTCACGGTACATTAAGGATAGCTCATTGACTTTCCAAGAAGGGCCACCGCATTAGGTCTACCATTTCAAGTTTCATCATCTCACACATGAAGGAGGCCACCACCATTAGGTCTACCGCTTCAAGGTTAAACATTCACATTGTGTTCTAGACTCATCATGAAGGGCCACCAACCTTAGGTCTACCAATTCAAGACATAGCCTAAAATACCTCATTAGTCATTTATAGAAGGCTATCAACATTAGGTCTACCAACTCAAGACATTCATTCATGTAAAGGCTACCAACCTTAGGTCTACCAATTCTAAGTCATCAACACATTCATTGGTCATTTATGAAAGGGATACCAACATTAGGCCTACCGATTCATGATCATTAAGACATTAAGTCAAGATACATTCATTATTCAAGAAGAGGATGCCTAAGCCTACCAAGTCAAGATAATTTAGTCATGATCACATTCACCAATACAAGAAAAGGATGCCTTAGCCTACCAATTCAAGATATTCAATATTGCATTATAGAACCCTCCACATTCCATCACCATCATTCATGAGTGTTTAGTGAGAATATGCTTTCAATCACAACACATATACATTCTATAGAAGATCATCATTCTATCATTGAAATCACATTCATATCCTTCACATCACATTCATATATACAACATCAGGATAATACTTCAATCCTTCACACTATGCCTTCAAGGCCATGATCAGAATGTACATAGTAAGTAAACACCTCCACCTTTCAAGTGGATCAACAATTCAAGCACAATTCTACTTTAACATGAAATTAGGTCAAACTTGCCCTTTCAAGGATATGATCAAAAATCCTCAATTCACCAACAATTAACCATAATTAGGCATGGATGATGATACAATTCAATAATCAAAATCAATCTAGGCATAATCCATCAACATTCAGTCATAATCAACAAACCCACTTCATAAAGGAACAATTTAGGAATTTAGAAAAATCATGGGTACATAGAGTATATTCATCATAAATCATCCATTAAACACCAGTACAATCATATTTTGTACTTGAATGAAAAATTAGACAAGGATCAAGACCACCACACCTATTACTTGAAGAATCCCACGAAAAATCCTTGAAAACTTGAAGAATTTAACCTAGAGAGCTTGAAGTCTTCACCTCCCATGGAGGTTTCTAGAGAGAGACTTTTGGAGGGAAGGGGAGGTTTTGATTTGGGATTTTTGAATAATGAAATTAAATGTTTTAATACTCTTAAAATATGTTAATAAACCCAAAGTAACCATCCAAACACTTAACTAGCCAAGGGAGGAATTTACCAAACCACCCGTGGCTTGGCCGTGTCTTGACAGCACAGACAGGTGAAAACGGCGCCCTAGACTTACGGACCATGAGTCCATTCATGGACCATACTTTTGGTCCGTGGTCTGGGGCTGTGGCTTGGCAAAAGGGGGGTTGACCTACGGAGCAAGACCATGAGCTGTAGATCAATCTACTGGTTGTGGATTGCATCCGTGGTTCACAAGATTTTGGCAGCTTTTGCTTTAAGGGGCAGCCTTGGGGTTAGGCTTTAGGGTCCCCCTCAAGGAATCTTGGTGGGTCCTTGGGGGGTCGTACCTTGACGTTTAACCCCTATAACCCTCAACCATAGCTCAGGACAACATAAAACAACATGAAACCTCACTCAAACCTCACATTAATCTAAAACACACTCACATTAGCCTCTAGTTTGACTTATTCCTTTTATGGGTCGTTACAACTCACCAACATTAGGAACACATAACTGACCCTGGTAACGAAGCACACCATTTCCTCCTTGGGAGAAAATCTCAACTTTCTATTGATGAATTGCACCTTTCAAATGAAGTAATATAGGATCACTATCCTGGTTTTTCTTAACCTCCACTACCAATGAAGATTCTGACTAATTCTGAACTATCACACCCTCTTCTGATGTGTCCGTAAGGCAAACTCCTCAGTGAGCAAGCCGGTGAACATATTTGGCTAACTTCCTTTTCTTCCTCAGCGTATGCTATACTACGCATAGAAAGTCTACTAAGAGCATCAACCACTACATTGGCCTTACCTGGATGGTAGAACATATTCATGTCATAGTCTTTGAGGAATTCAATCCATCTCCTATAACAAAGATTTAACTCTTTCTGGGTGAACACCTACTAAAGGCTCTTATGATCTATGAACACATTAACATGAACACCATACAAGTAATGTCTCCAAAATCTTTAGGGTAAATACTACTACAGCTGCAAGTTTGAGGTCACGAGTCTGGTAGTTCTTCTCATGGACCTTAAGTTGTCTAGAAGCATAAGCTATGACTTCAGTTTGTTGCATCAACACACAACCTAGGCCGACCTTGGATGTATCACAATAAATCACATCACTATCTAAACTATCTGGTAGAGTCAAGAAAGGAACTATAGTCAATCTAGTCATTAGTTTTGAGAAGCTTTTCTCACATTCATCTGACCACTGAAATTTGACCGTCTTCTGAGTCAACTTGGTCAATCAGGAAGCGATGGATGGAAATCCTTTAACAAATTTTCTGTAATAACCAGCCAAACCCTAGAAACTTCTGATATCTGTTGGAGAGGTGGGTTGGACCAGTGTTTCATGGCCTCAATTTTCTGAGAATCCACTCGGATCTCTTAGCTAGATACCACATGACCAAGGAAAGCGACCGACTGTAACCAAAATTCACATTTTCTAAACATAGAGAATAATTGGCGATCTTTGAGAGTCTATAGGAAAACTCTTAGATGAGTCGCATGCTCCTCCTCATTCCGGGAATAAATGAGGATATCATCAATAAAGACGATAAAGAACAAGTATAATTACTGTTTGAACACCCTGTTCATTAAGTCCATGAAAGGTGCATGAACATTTGTTAGTCTAAAAGATATAACCACAAATTCATAATGATCATACCGTGTCCTAAAGGCTATTTTCAGGATGTCACTATCTCTAACTCTGAGTTGATGATAGACGGATGTGAGTTCTATCTTAGAAAAAGAACTAGGTCCTTGAAGTTGGTCGAACAAGCCATCAATCCTAGGGATAGGATATTTGTTCTTGATTATGACTTTGTTCAACTGCCGATAGTCAATGAACATTATGAGAGAACCATCTTTCTTTTTCACGAACAACACCGGAGCACCCCATGGAGATATACTAGGTATGGTGAAGCCATTATATAGAAGCTCTTTCAACTGGTCTTTCGATTCTTTAAGCTCGTCTTCAGCCATTCTGTAAGGAGGAATCAAAATAGGCTGGGTATCTGGAAAGAGATCTATTCCGAAGTCAATTTCCCTTTTGGAAGGAACTCCAGGAAGATCTTGTGAGAACACTTCTGAAAACTTATTTACTATTGGAACTGACTCAAGATTTGGGGTTTCTATATTTGAATCCTTAACCCGAACAAGATGCTAGAGATACCCTGTAGAGATCATCTTCCTAGCCTTAAGGTAAGAGATAAATCGACCTATAGGCACTAAGCTACTACCCATCCATTTGAAGACTGGCCCGTTTAGAAACTGAAACCAAACGATCCTAGTTCTACAATCGACTAAGGCACAACACGAATGTAACCTATCTATGTTGATAATGATATCAAAATCTACCAGGTCTACTGAGGCGACTTTATGAGAAAATGTAACATGTCAATTTCTGTATACCTGTTTAGCTATAACTGGGTCACCAACTGGAGTAGGGACTCAGAAGGGTTCTATGAGAGTTTCTGGATTGACACCAACGTTTTCTGCTATAGAGGAAGTTACTAAAAAAAGTGTAGTCCCATGAACTAACAACACATAAACATCTAAATGAAAGACTCGTAACGTACCATTGACCACATGAGGAGAATCTTATTGATCATGACGACCTGGAGAGCATACAACCAGTTTTGACGGTGACCTCCACCTGTACCAGACGAAGCACCCTGCAGAGTGGGGCGACCTGCTAGTGTTGCAGGAGCTGTACACTAAGCCCTATTATTGTTACCTCCTTGTTGTGCCTAGCAAAAGGGAAATCATTCAACCTATTGAAAGATTAACCACACCCAAAGCACCCTTCCTTGACTGCAAGGCACTCACCTCGATGGTTGTTACCACAGTTTGGAAAAGTTGGGAAAGTCATGTTACCTAAACTACTCCCAGAGACTTAGAGCCCGATGCCCTACCTTTCTGATCCTGTCAAAACTTGGGGGATGGAGAACTAGATGATGAAGGTGCTGGGGCTGTAGACCTCTACTAAAATTGTGAGCGATTTCCACCACTTGATCTCTGCTGAAAGTATTCATAGTTCCCTGTTCTAGCTATATTGTTGTTCTTAGCCATTTCCCTAAGCTTATTTCCCTCAACCGTCTGGGCATTAGTCATGACTCTGGAGATTTCCATATCCCCTAGAAGCATAATATTCTAGCTGGGTAAACGTTAGCTTGTACTCTTGGACCGACATTGAACCCTGCTTCAAGTTTATAAACTCTTGTGCCTTAGCTTCTCTCAACTCCCTTGGGAAGAAGTTGTCCAGAAAAGCTCGAGTAAAACAATCCTATGTCACAGGTGCTGCAATCTCACCCTTATTTTCCTTTCACTACGTTAACCAAATATGAGCTACATCCTTGAGTTGATAGGATGCTAACTCAACACTCTAAGTACCAGTCACTTGCATTACTCCAAGAATCTTCTTGACCTCATCAATGAAGTTTTGTGGGTCCTCACAAACCTTCGACCTTAGAAACTCAGGCGGATTCATATGAACGAAGTCTTGAACCCTAGTTGCAGCTGATCCACCATTAGTGTTTGCAGGAACTGTGGCCTTCAGATTGTTCTGATTGGCTATACTCTGAGCCAAGAGCTGAATCACATTCCAAAATTCTGCATTTGTAACTTCATAGTTCGGGACTGGGGGACTATGCTATCATTGTGTGCATTAGCTCTACGAGGAGGCATGATCAGAAATGAATAACTACGGGTTAGAAAGGAGAAGTTGAATCCTACCTCACACACGATAAGAATAGCAAAGAAAATAATGATTTTCTTAAAAACATTTCGTAGCCTCCCTCTCATAGATGTGGCCCACTTCACACCCATGAAACATATTCTACTTAGTGCAGCTTTCAGACATCCTAGGACTCTTGAGCCTAATGCTCTGATACAAAGTTTGTCACGCTTCAAGGCTACCCCCTTGATGTAACATAGGACCTAGGATCATGAGTTACCCCAAGCTAACCCTGAGTCTGGCATATCATAAGCATAGTATAATACTTACAGAGTAAAACACGACTATGTGGAAGCTAATACAGTGCATATCTAAAAATTGGGAAAACTCCCAACTACTCTAAATATATAAAACATACTAAGAGTTTAGTGATAACTGAAACAACTACTTAACAACTCAAACAAAATCTACTACTATGTCTGAAAAGCCACTAACTAAGTTGAGTTTCTGGGACATGCCCCTAGCTAACTTTAACAAAACTAAAAACTGAATATAAAGACTAAACTGGAAAGCATGTTTATTGTCCTCGAAGTATGAGGACTCACCACTGAAGTTGCTGAAGTCTGATCGAGAATCAATCTAAGCATGATTTGGATGTTGAGTAACTTAACCTACATAATGAAAGGATGTAGCACAGAGTATGCATTAGTACTTGGATTGTACTGAGCATGCAGGATATAGATATACTAATCTGTACAAAATATAAAAGCTGAACAATGTATAACTGAGCAATGATATAATTTGAGTAGAAATATAGATACTGAAATTTTACTGAAAAGCTAAGCTAAATTAAATGACCAGGTACTAGTCATGAATATGACATGCTGAACTGTATGATGGTATAAATGCAAAAAACCTGGTCAATGCCTTAAGAGTCTGACTGTGGGAGCTACTATTAACCGACATAAACCACTTGAGCTAAACATGGATTCCGATGTATACGCCCCATTGAGAGGACACAATATACCTTGCCAGGGTATAAAGGCATGACTATGTCATGATCACTAAATTGATGCCCAACAGAGGGGACTTTTAATCCTACGAGGGCACGTAGTTCTAGGACTATGAGGGTACGCTTAACCCTAGTCCAACTCGTTGCTAAGTCTACTCCCAACTAAATATGTATATGACTGAAATGTAAATGAAACACTGAATAGCTCAAAATACTGACATGCTAACTGAGAGTGCAACGTTTATATACTGATAATGTGACATTATAAATCTGAAGCATGATTATCTGTTTAACTGACCTAGCAAGTGTAATTCATGAACTAAGATAATCTAAATAAACTATGGTTCTGAGTTTCAGTTAAGGAATTAAACCATGTTCCCAAGAAAAACATGATATTTAGACGATGGATTATATAGCAGCTGAAATCACATAAAATTCCCAAGATTTTAAAAACCCAAGGCCTAAACAAGCGATGTAGAATCAAGGAACGGACTGAATTCTAGGGACCTAGTGGATGAAAGGAACCCATTAGTGAAATCCCACATACCTGGTAACAAAAACTATGGAGAAATCCTTTAAATTTTTGGGCTGAAACTTGAAGAACATTGCTACTTTTTTTTTGAAAGAAACTGACGCCTCTTTCTCTTCTTTTTGTTCTACTTTAGGTGATTTTCGGAGAATGAGGGTTCTGGGTATGTCTGACTAGGGCATTAGACTTATTTTGAACAAAACAACGTAGTTTAGGCATCAATAGACGTAGTTTAAGTGCCCCTTTGCATAGGAAAAAGATCAAAATGACCCTGACTTAAAAGTTTACGAAGGCCATCCATGAAGAGACCGATGGATCATCATTTGGACTAACAACCATTGACTGGGGTCGTGGTTTGTGGTCTGCCTGATAGGGCTTCACTATAACGAACATAACTCTTTACTCCGAGCTTGGATTTAAGTAAACAATGTGGCGTTGGAAAGAGGATTCAATTATCTTTAATTGGATAGGTTATGGGCCAGCTAATTCATTTTTTGCTAAAAGATATGACCATTTGGAGTTGATCCAACAACCCTTTTCCTCCAATTGGCAATTGACCCTCACCTACGGTTCATAGGTCCAACCACGGACCGTACTAGTTGACCATGGGTGGGACAGAGACCATCAAATTTTGGATCTTTACGACGAAACCCCATCTATGGTCCATGGTTCTACCTACGGTTCGTGTGTGGTTCTGATGGTAAAGGCACCAGTTTTCTGAAAACTAGGATTTTCTCCATTTTGAGATCAGAGGTGTTACAGGTCAACACTCAACAAGCTTTTTAGAGGTTGACTAATATTTATAGGAGAAATCACCACTGGATTATTGGTTTGATGATGCCTTTTGGAAATTCTTCGAACATAGATTCTTATAAAAGTATTTTAGGTTATAATACTGCTATTGCAAACAACAACGGAAAGGTTTGGTTATTCTCCGGACAAGAATTGCAGATTCATATAATAGTAAACACCAATCAACATCTTACGATTATGGATAAACATCTAGTCTATATAGAAGAGGTTCTAGTAAAAGTGGTTTATGCTGCCTGTAATTAAGTTATCAAAAAAGACTTATAGGAGTAACTGAATGATCTAGCTGGACAATATACTAATCCTTGACTATTGGGGGAGATTTCGATCTCATCGTATCCGGGGAAGAGAAACTATATGTATTACCTATTTTTTTTTATATGGGATATTGTGGAAGTACCTTCACTTGGTGGAATGGAAGGGCATGTATCTTGCATTATTACAAGGCTTGAAAGAATTGTATGCAATCAAAGGCTTCTGGATGACTTTCCTCATATAAGTTTCAAACACCTCATTAAAAAGGGGTCGGACAACTGCCCCCCCCCCCCTTGAAGTTTAGGTGTCTCAAAGCACTGGAGTCATCATTAAACCATTTAGATTCTTAAATTTATGGACAAAACATGAAGCTTTCAATCACATGGTCAAAGAATATTGGGTACCACATGTTGATGTGGCAGGGAATCCCATGATAGTTTTCCAGAAAGTTGCTACTTTGGAGGAAATAATTCAAGCTCAGGAAGCTTAATTCGAACAGGCACCAACTTAGACAAACAAGGAAAGTCTTCACAAGGCTCAAATAGATCTTGTCAAATGCATACGCCTTGAAGAGGAGTAGTGGAGACAAAATGCAAGAATCAAGTGGTTTAAGGATTGATAAAGAAATACAAAAATTTTCATACATATGTAAATGAAAGAAGAAAGAGATTACAACTTCATAGAATCAAGGATCAGAATGTGGAATTGATAGAAGAAAAACATGGACTAACTAATGAAGCAATTTTATATTTCCATACGCAGTAAAGGACTTGTTTCCTAATTTTTTTTAAATCTGGCAACAAGTTCATGAGAAAATAACAATTGGACAAAATGAAGTTTAAAGATGATTCCAGGAGAAGAAGAAATCAATAAAGCAATTTTTGTATGAAATAGAGAGATTGCAAGCGGCCCTGATGGCTTTACATGAGTTTTATACCAGACTTGTTGGGATATCATAAAGTATAACATTATTGTTGTGGTCCAAGCTTTTTTGGGTGGTCTCACTCTACCAAAATTTGTGACTCCCACAAATCTAATGTTATTACCCAAAAAGGACCAAGTCAACACTTTCTCAGATATTAGGCCTAATAGTATCAGCAACTTCATCAACAAAGTGATATTTAAAGTACTACATGAAATGTTAGTTAATCTACTTTCCCAAATAATCTCCAAATACTAGTATGGTTTTATTAAAGGAAAGAGTTGTGTAGAATGTATTATTGGTTCATGAAATTATCAGGGACATTAGAATTAGAACTAAAATGACTAAAGTGGTGATTAATCAGGATATGACAAAGGCCCATGATAGCTTATCCTCATTATTTATCACAAAATTTCTAAGTAAGTTTGTTTTTTTGTGAAGAAGTAATTGATATGGTGTATAGACTTTCGACATACAATTGGTATTCAGCTCTCCTAAATAGGCCAAGTTCAACGTTTATTCAGATCAACAAAGGGGGTTCAACATGGGACCCACTCTCTCCTAGTCATTATATTATAGTTGCTAAAGTACTTTCAAGAAGTCAACATGCCCTAAATGATAATAATGATTTCAAAAAGTTTGGAGTTCGTATGAGGAATCCTAAAATCAATCATTTAGCATATGAAGGTAACACTATTTTATTGATATCCGCAGACAAAAATATCTATGAATCTCATGATAAAAGTGTTAAAGGATTATGAGAATGCTTCTGGTCAATTGATAAACTTAGAAAAGAGTGATTATAATGTCCATGAAAAGGGCCCAACACGTGTCATATCTTTCATTAAAGGATTCAGAGGCCATTTTCTTTCACATATCTTAATTATCCTATATTCTATGGAAGGAACAAAATTTTTTCTTATGAAAACATCATGAAAAATGTGGTTAACAAAATTCAAAATTGGAAGGATAAACTATTATCATATGGTGGAAGAGTTGTTTTGATCAGTCATGGGCTCCAAGGTAAAACCCCTCAAAAGGAGTAATACAATATTTACATAAAATTTTTGCTAGAATTTCTGGAATAATAACTCAAATAAGAAAAGCAAACATTGGTTTAAATGAGATTCCTCTAGGTACCTAAGGATGAAGGGAGTGTAGGATTCAGATTTCTTTTTGATGTGTTAGATGCTTTGCTCTACAAGCTAAGTGGAATCTAAGAAGTAAACCTTCTTTGTGGGGATCCTTTATGGCTAACAAATATTATAATAAATTCCACCCCGTCATAACCAAGTGCAGAGGAGCATCAACTATATGGAAGAAGATGATAGCCGTCAGGGACTTAGTTGAGCATCACATTTGGTGGCAAATTGGGAAAGGAAATGCTAGTTTTTGGTTTTATAATACAACTCTAGGTGCTCTTTACCACATCATACCAAATCCAATAGAAGAAGAGGTAGAGGTCAGATATTTTTCTAATGATGAAGGTTGGGATCTTGATAAGTCAAGGGAGCATCTCCTAGAGGAATGTGTGCAACATGTCTTAAAGACAATATAGCATCTTGATGAAAACAAAAGCCTTGACCAGTGGAAATGGATTTTAAACCAATGGAAAATTCTCAGTCAAAAGTTCTTGGAATTATGTAAGGCAAAAGGAGGAGCAAAAAAATATTTCTCATATATCCACGACAAAAAAGTACCTTTTAAAGTATCTTTCTTTTTGTGGAGAGTCTGAAAATTTTGAGTGTCAGTGGATGAGATTGTACAAAGAATGGTCTAGTGTCCAAATGTTGTTGTTTTCAAGCACCAAATCCGGAGACACATTCACATTTATTTCTAACCTCCACCACAGTTTCAAAGTTGAGGAGGTTGTTTGCTAATTTTGCAGGAATTCAGTTGGAGGGTCTATAGTTATCACAGACCATTATAAAATGGTTGACAACACCTTGTTTCCAAAAACTGAAACCCATTTATTCAGTAGTACCAACTTTAATTATAGGGCATCTATGGAAGTGGAGGAACTATCTTAAAAATGGATTAAGGGTCTCCTACAATCGTCTGGTTCTCAAAGTTAACATGGAACTATGGTGACTGGTGAAGATTCAATATCCTAGACTCCATCATTACCCGAGTGGATGGTCAGGGATTATTAACATCCTCGAGAATTATAAGCCAAAGCTACTTTGTGTGGGAGTAAAGTGGCAACCACCAGAGAAAGAAATCCCAATATGCAATACATCTGGAGCATCAAGAGGCAATTCAGGCAAGAGTCCATATGGAGTTTGTTTGAGAGACTACAAGAGTGACCTGATATAGGCATACCGGGAAGAGATTAAAGAATCATAAACATTGTGGCTGAAGTAGTGACCATTAGAAAAACCTTTTTTCTTTGCACTGTCATGAACCACAATAGAGTCTGCACTGCAAGTGACTCATTGATTATGGTTAAGATATTAGCTGGAATCCGGAAAATACCTTGGAATTTAGAAATTTTAGTGGAATACACGAAGGTTTTTGCTTAATTATTTGAGGTGCAACTACAACGTGTGTGCTGAGAAGAGATTTGTTTAGCAAATTTCTTTACAAACCTTGCATTTACGCATGAAAACAAGTTCAAATTTTCTACATTTTTCTGATCTACCTACACATGCTAAGAAAATTCTAAATTTTGACCAACATAAATTTGCTACACTAAGGATTCACAATAAAGAAATAAAGCACAACAGCCACAAAGAAAAACATAAAGCATTTATCATTTGTAACACCTCGGTCTTAGAAAGAGCTAAATTTAGAAAGAACTAAACTAGAAAGAGCTAAATTACGATTGGTACAAGTTACTCTTAAATTGTGAGTTTTGGGTCAACTTCAAACGAGCATAACTTTCAACACAAGATGAATTAGAGGGCCCATCGGTATCAAAACGAAAGTCGCTAGTCCTCTTTCCAAAACCACCAAGTTTGCTAAATTTTGAGTTCCAGTGAAGGAGATATGGTGGTTTGAGTACAACCTGTCTAGTTAAGTTTATTTATCCGGTTTAATGAGGGGTATTTTGGTCTTTTCATTACCCCACTAGTCTAACACGTTTTACCCACCTAATTTGAGGGGTCTAATCAGATCAAGTCAAATTTTATTCATTCTAAATTGTTCAACAAATTTAGGGCAAAGTTCAAAACGAGAAAAGAGGAATTTTCAAGAAGTTATTCAAGAATATAAGGACTGTCGCCAAGAACTTAGTTCTTTCGAGGTATGTAGGTTTTCATAATGTTGAGTTTTATCACCCACACGCTAATCATGAGTTTCAAATTTTGAATTCATTTATGAGATTGAGTATATTGAGAATCTCGTTGAGTTCTTTTAGGTTTTGTGCTTCATTCTTTAATAATAGAGTTTTGTTGAGTTATTGAGGTGAGGGTTTTGTGAATGAGTGATGTTCTTGATATAATTAGAGTGGGTTTTCAATTAATTATGTTGGTCTTATGAATCTAAGGAAGTTTATAAAAAATCAATTAATTCGAGGTGAATTAGGACCAAAAATTGGCAAGAAAAATTTGTCAAAAGTTTCTGGATTTAAGGCTGGGGCAGAGCGCACCTGTAGCACCAAAGGGGATGGCGCCCTGCGCCTGCACTCTTTCTTAAACCATCCTATAAGAACTGAGGGCTGGCGTGGTGCGTTACTGACACGCCAGGGGAGTCAAGCCCCTCCAACCTCTGTTCTGTGTTTCGTATGCGTTCCCTTAAATTGTGTCTTAGCTCTCTTCCTGGTACTAACTATTTATGTCTTCATTAATCATTGATAGAACCTACATATAGTCAACTCTTAAATCTTCATTTCAAATCAAAGTAAAGATTTAGAGTCAAGTTCAAGAAAGTCCCTTTGAGAAGTCTTTTACATTGATTTATAACTTGTTTTAAGACTTGAGTAAATAAGTGTGAGAAGAAGGAGAGTTGAGCTTTATTTTTTCATATAAAGGAGTATAAGGAAGTATTCCCAAGTTTAAACATTTTAACATTTAAAGTGAGCGGAAACCTTGATTCTAAACGAGTTCATGAGAAGTTTTGAGTATTATCTCTTTTAAGAGAATTTTTTGAGCAATTATCTCAAATTGAGGAGGAGTTATATTTTTAAACATATGATCAAGAGTTATATATTATTGGGAGTAGTATTGAGCACCGATATAGGGATGAGTTGAGACAACTCAAAATCCTCATAAACCATGTGTGCCTACATGGTTAAAGGATCATACTTTTTAGATGATTCATTATTGCTTTTAAGCATAGCTTAGTAGATCTAGTTAGTTGAGGATGTCCTATACTCCGGCAAGGTATACGACAGTTCTGGTACCGTGGGTGAGACATTGTATCATCACAGAGCCCATAGTGATGGTTGTCGGTAAGCGAATCTCCCAAATAAGAGTAAAGAGTTTGTTATTGTATTTTTTTTATATACATTGAGTTATAATCTACCATTTTAAAATCTCTCTCTCTCTCTCTCTATATATATATATATTGCATCTTTATTATTGCTTTCATATTGAGTTAAGTTTAGTATTCTTGAGTTGAGTTGAGTTGAGTTTAGACGAGGTGAGTATGTGATAGCATCCAAGGAAGCTCTACTCCATTGAAGGACAAGGATGAAGCTTTAGAAACTCCAAGGAGGCCCATAACAAGATCTCAAACCAAGGAGTTCAATGATAAGCTCAATGGGCTTCAATCGCTGATCCAAAG
>JAJONQ010029684.1:0-14056 GCA_036250385.1 Solanum microdontum
AATATATTAATAGATGTCAATTTTTGTGCTAGGGTTTGTGACTATGGTTTGTATTTTTTCTTGACATGTTATGATAAAAGGGAATTAGGGTTAATGGGATATGTTGATGATGAATATTGGATTGGTAATGAAAAAAGGGGTTGTTCTAAAGAAAGTGATGTGTATGGATTAGGTGTTGTTTTATTGGAGTTGTTGAGTGGAAGGAAATGTGATCAAGAAAGTTTACTTGTGAAATGGGCATTGCCATTGATTAAAGAAATGAAATTTGGTGAATTTTTGGACAATAGACTTATGTTGCCTAGTGATATTAGGCCACTTGTTAGATTAGCTAAAGTTGCATTAGCTTGTGTTGGAAATTCAAGAAAAAGTAGGCCATCAATTGTACAAGTTGCTAATATTTTGAATAGCTTAGAAGTTGGATTATTATAAGTTTTAAGTCAACAAAACATTATTGTCATGCTTAGGTGGAATTTATGTTTGAAAAATGTTAAGAGTTTATATATATAAAATATTGAATCTTTGATTATTATTTTTTGTTGTTCATTTGAGTTAAGAATTTGTAAATATTTTTTATGGACTTTGACTTTGCATCTTGTATTGCTAGCAGTGCATATTATGGAATGTTGATGAGGGAAAAAATAATCAAATTATGGAGATATTTGTTACAGTATAAATTTGTTAATATATAGGACAAAGTGTGTAATTGATTTATTGTTGTTATTTTTCTTGTGGACCAAGGAATGCTAATTTTCTTTATGTTTTTATTAGTGTTTTGTACTTGTATTGTCGTTCAATTAATTCAAATTTACGTCACGTAGGTTAATTTAATTCAGAGTTGGGATATATAATGGAGAAGTGATCCCGATTGATTCACATTTGCAATGCATAGACTCATTTAAGGGAAAAAAAGCCTTCTAACGTGATTTTTTTTATTAGGGATCAAACTAATTTGATTTTCCATCGCATAAGACACATTTAACAAATTGAGAAGTGCTCCAACTAATTTATATTTGCGTCACATAAATAGGCTCATTTAAAGAAGAGGGACTTATAACATATTTTTTTCCTATGGTGTCCCAACTAATTAGGATTCGTATTAGATAAGGCGCATTTATTGGAAAAGCGGAGAAGAACTCTAGATGGATTTAGATTCACACCACGTGGCTCATTTAAGGGAAATGGACTTCCAACATAATTTCTCAAGTTATATTTTTCATATCTAATATTCAAAAATCTCAAATTAAGAGTGAAGAAATTAGAAATTCTATCGATCCTCTCATAGGACAGAATGCGGTTTACTTATCTTAATTGTTAATGGACCCCCTTTAATTTGTTATGTCTCTTTGTATAGTATAATGTACTCTCTTCGTTTATTTTTATTTGTTCATTATTTTAAAAATAGATTTTTAATTTTATTTGTCATTTTTAACATATCAAGAAAAAAAATTACTTATTAAGAGTATCTTTTTCATGTTTAATCCTTAACATTAATTACTTATTTGTCAAATTATTTTTCAAGACCTAATACTAAACATAATTAATATGGATATTGTAATAAGATTCTTATATTAATCATATTTTTTAAGAAGCGTGCAAAATCAAAACCGAACCAAGAAAAATGAATGGAGAATATAGTACTCCCACTTTTCATAGCTTGTCATTTCTTAATCACTTTTATTTTTTTTTCAGACGGATCAATAGATACCAAATATTGATAAATAAGACTATACTTGTAGTATAAAAAAATAATCGGGAAGCTTGTCGCTTACCTTTGAATAATATTGAAAAGTCCTTAAATAATTGCATGTCCTACAATTTACATAATAGTGAAGAGGAAAAGACGGGTCTAAAATTTAAATTATATGAATTCGAAATATTATTGAACTACTTGTCAAATAATGATATCGAAAAATAATTTGGTCTTTTTTTTCAATTTGGAGTCGATATATAGAAAGAGGATTCGGATTTAACTAAGAAAACATAACTAAGATGGAAATAAATAAAAATATCCTATACAGAGAATCGACTAAGATATATATAGAGTAAGGGAAATATATATAAGATCTTATAACATAAAGAAATAAATACATAAATAGTTTTGCTTAATATTTGTATATATTTGATAAATTTCTTAACGTAACATTTGAACCGAAGCTACAGAATTTAACTAAAACTTTTAACTCATATCGTACATCCACTCTTGTTGAAGGAGGAAACTGAATACTCGTTCCGTTTCAATTTATGAGACATATTTTATAACTAACTATACATTAAGTTTAAATTTTTAAAAACGAGACATTTTAAAATTTATGATCTTAAATATAACACAACATTTATTGACTATAAAAACTTCTCATGAAATAAAACGTGATAAGTAAAAGTGAATCAAGGAAATATTAAATAACTACTTCACTTGTCAAATTTAGCAAATCAAGAGAATACTAATACTACTAATCACACGAGGATTAAGTACTAAACACCAACCTCACTAAGCATCAATAACTGCACAAATGGAGAAAGAAAGAGACAATAAGGGAGGTCTGGTAATCTCACTTTCAAAATCTCTCTAAACCATCTTCCTAACACTGCCACACTAGGAAGGCTCAAACAAAACACCTAAGTTAGAGTGCACACCAGAATGAAAAATATTATGTCACACGAAAGCCACGACGGCGGCAGCAGCATATAGCAAGATTGTGTAGCTACCTAATGGGGATATAAGCCCTACAGAACTTAAAAGGATGTTTTCAGGATGCCAACACCTAAATTTTTAATCCAGAAGTTGTATGCTTTTGACTATAACTGAGATACTTACAACCTTTCTACACAACTCGGCACACTAAAAGCTATGATTTCTGGAGGACGCATTTCTCATACAAAGCTAGGATATCCTTCTTGTTTGCGTTCTTCAGTTGGAGCAGTTCAGCGCCAAAGTTATGCTTTGTAAGCTCCTGCTTTAGTTTCTGCACTGTAAACTTTGTATAATCTTCACCATTTGTTTGTTGACTATGACCATCATCATCTCCTCTGAATACAGAACCTCCATCTTCTGGGGAGGTATACTTTAAGGGACTGGTTGTACTCTTGGACCTCTTATTTCCTCTGATTGGTCTATCATTTGTATCCATGTCATGGACAGATTCAATTCCAGCTTCGTATTCATCTATCCTGGCACGTTTGCCATGGGAAGCAGTTCTAAGTTTGCTATCCAGTGCAGTTTCATTCAGCCGAACTGCAGTTAACTGTTGTTGAAGAAGATCTAGCTTTCCTTGTGTAGCTTGCAACTGAAGAGAGAGTGCTTCCGCCCTATTGGTTGCTTCAGACCGCGCTGCACGCTCAGTCTCCAACAGACTTTCAAGGACTTGCACAGTACTGGCCCTTTGTTCATTATTTGATTTCAGTAGCATCTCAATTTCCTTTTCCCTTTCTTCTACTCGGGCCTCCAGCATTGCAACTTTTGACCTTGCATCCTTCTCAGCACGATGATACCTCCCTACTTCATCAGCCAAGTCTTCTCTTTCCCTCTCTAACTTTTCAATAGTTCTATCAGCCTTCTCAATCTGAGCTAATCTTTCCATAGCTAACCGTTGAATTTCATTCTTCTCTTTCAGGGCAGCAGCTGCTTCAGCCCTTGCTTTATCAGCCAGCTCAGTCGCCCTTTTTGCCTCTCTTTCAGCTGATTTATATCTATCCTGAACATCCTCAAATCTATCGAACTCTGACCGGTACTTCTGCTCCAGATGAACCTTCTCCTGTTCCAGAATCTTAGCTTCTCTTTCAAATGATTGTGCAGTAGCATTTATATGCTCTAGCCTTTCACCCAATTCCTTGATTTCAACCTTTAAGGCTGACACTTCTAGACCATAGTTCCTTACCTTTGAATCAGCAGTCTGTAAAAAGTAATAATCACAAAACAGTCGATAGTATTACTCTCTTTCTTTTTTATAATGGTAAGAATAGAATAGTGAATACTGAATAGTACTACTACAATCAATAAAGAGGGTCTCAATCCCAAACTAGTTGGGTTCGGCAACATGAATCCTATGTATCCATCTAGCTCCATTAGGGCAGTCATTAGCACTAATACCCATGTAAATCTCTTAAATTACCACATACATAATGAGTGTAAATATTCATAGTTTTACACCCTGGATACCCAGTTGTATTAGAGACAAGTTGGTATCAATCCCAAAAATTGATAGCAAACTATCCTTTCAATTCACAAGGTTACACATAACTGAAGTTTTTTTGAGGGCATGTAACTGAAGTAATTTAACCGCCAAGTGAAAGTCAGCACTGCAAATGCTAAAGCTACTTCAGAGGACCAACACAAAAAACATCACAAGCTCAAGAAAACAAAAAACACTAGGAGCATTACAACCTGCAGTTCAAATGGTCCCATATGAAGTCTCTATTGGTCTTATTTTATAGTGCACCACTTTTGAATCCTCTTTCCATAGAGCCTACTTTGAAATAACAAAGAACGTCCCTCCCCCTCCCTCCCTGTTTTTTCCCATTACTTTGCTCCATCCCACCCTCACCTTTTTTCAATCCAACATCAGTGCAAATAAAAGTTAAGTTGGTTTACAAAGAGCAGAAACTCACCCTCAACTCCAAAGTCAGTGTTGCTAAACGCTGCTCAGCCTGCTCAAGCTTATATGCCTTGTCTTTAATTTCTTCTTCCTGCAGTTTCATGAACAAAGAGAACTTCAAATATCATATTGGAAAACTAAACAAGCAGAATCACAAAATGATATTTCTAAAAGGGAAGAGAAGAAAAATGAAACAAAGCAGCACTTTTAAATTTAATCAATATGCATAGCAATATAATCACCTTATCAGCCAGAGCGCTTGAAAATTCATCCCTTAAAGCATCTTCTCTCAATTGAGTTTCCTTGTTTGCGCGCTCTTGAACAGATGCTGCCTTCTCAAGAGCATTCTTAACTTCCTTGACGGCAATGTCATATTTACGTTTCCACTCCTCCGCCTCCTCTTGTGCCGATTCAGCTTGCTCTTTAGCAGCAGCCAGCCTTGCTTCAGCGGCAGCAGTTCTGGACTTCAGAACAGATACTTCTGCACTTGATTGGTCTTCATTAGCTTTCTGCTTCAACAGAAGTTGTTCATATTTTCTTTTCCATTCTGAGGACTCATGTTTAGCTGAAGTGAGTGTTTTTGATAAGCTTGAATATCTCTCTTCCAATGAACTATATTTACTCTGCAAATTTGTGATACGACTCGTGTAATCATCTGCAAGCTGTTTCTTGTCGTTGATGGCATCTTCATAACGCTTCAAATATTCGGATTTATACTTCTCACTAGCTTCCAGTTGTTTGTTAAGTAAGTTCATCTTATCCTCAATGGAGCGGCACTTTAATGCAAGACTGGTTTTCTCCGATCCAAGTCGGTCTGTTTGCTTCTTGATGAGATCAAAAAGTGGACCTTCCAAGCTGGAAAATCAATGTGATGTGATGTGACATATACATTTCCAATTCTAAGTGCCTCAATAAAGAATCATTAATATACAAACCTTTGTTGTAAGAAGACGATCAATTTTCTCCATTTCTCAGGACCCTGACAAGTTGCTTCATACTTGGACACTAGACGATCAAGAACCTGCATATAGCATATGCATTTAGGACATTGGTAACTCAAAAAACCTGAATTCCAGTTTAGCCACCTAAAAATAGGCGATTATCTACAGTGAATAAGGGCTTACCTTAAGCACACTATCTATATTTGCATCAGGAGCATGGCAAGCCAACCTCAGTTCCTTTTCCATGTCCTGTATGGCATTTGAACATTGTAGATAAGCCTCCCTAAAGGCATCCTTTTTAAGCTCCTGTTATCAACATAAAAACCGAATCAGAGATTAGGAAGAGCTATTCAGTAGCATAGAGTAGATACTCACACCCATAAACATCCTGACAAACCTATCTAGGTCGAAAAGTCATTCCATTTGATGGACCACAGACCTTTAGTTGGATACCAGACAGAATGTCAATGGGCCGGTCCATATAATATATAGTCAATATCATGCGGGCAGATGGGGCCCATGTACTGATATAAGACTGAAAAGAACAGAACCGATACTACACAAGAACAGGCACTCGTCTAGGAAGAAACAAAAAGATTAAACACACATGTCTAAACTTTGACTCAATTATCACCTGGTTGGCAGAGAAAAGAGTTATAAATGGAGAGAATTATGATCCTTATTCCACAGGTCACTTATACAAAGAACGAAGCAACAATAACTTCATAACCAGGCAATTGACTGAAACTCAATATTGAGATTTACTAGAGTATTTCACCATTCCAAATTTAAAGAAATGAGAATACACAGCCTAAGCAACATAACTGTACACTTCCAAAAAATGCAGAACAATTGTACAGATTAATTATTAAGAACCCTGTTAAGTAGGAACTTTTCCTTACTATCTAGAGAAGTCTTGAATGTATCTTTCACTAATTCATTTATTTCTCTCGTCTTTCTCTTCTTTTTTTTCACAAATTCAAAATGAAGATCAAATGTCCTAATGTTGGGTTTTCCAATAAAAATATCTTAACATTAGGGAAAGATCTCAATAGGCCTAAAAAACACATAGAACCCCCAAGTCCTAAACCCTAAGAAACACTTAACCCTTAAAAATCCTAAAAAAATACAAAAAACCCTAAACCTAAAAACCTCTAAAAGCTCTAAACCCTAGAAACCCCTATATCGTATATAATAAACCCTAAAAAACACCAAAAAATCCCTAAGCCCTAAACCCTAAACCTATAAAACCCTAAAAACCCAAAGCCCTAAACCCTAAAAACCTAGATAAAACCCTTAATCTAAAACCCTAAATCCTAAACTTGAAACCCTAAGAAACCCTAAATCCTATAAACCCTAAAATAGACCCTAGACTTCTGTGCAAAATAGGTTCTGCCATTCTATGAAAAACAGAAAATACCCTCCATGAGTTGCAAGAGAAATCCACTTTTATAGATGAAAACCTCCACATAAAGGAAATTCACTGATTTGCATAAATTCAGCAGTGTCCTGGATTTCGAACTTATACAAGTAGAACTCCAGGACCTTGTCATGGAGTTCAAAAAAAGTAGAAAAGATGGAATAGCTGGTCTCAGCTGCTTTTTAAAGTTGAGGGTAGTTTTGTCCAAATATTATTTCCGCATAATAAAGTGCCTAAATTCCAATTAGTTTTGGAGCTATGACTTAATTTTCAAATAGCAGTCATAAAAATGGTTATTTGTGAACTTTCTAGTATACCAAATTTCCTTTTAGTATTTTAGGGGTTAAGTATGGTGTGGAATCAAAATAAAAATTAGTATTAGCTCATCCTCCACTAGAGGATGTATTATGACACACTCATGTATGCTTATATCACTCATATGCACTTTATCCTCAATATTTGAAGTAAAGGGTGGAGGAAAAACTTAACCTCAAACGCTTTTTTTATGAAATTTTGGAGACGCTTCTCATATTTCATCCTGATGGATCCAGCACCCACAGCAGTAGAATTAAATTCTGCCATGGCCTTTTGAGCTGCATCTTCATGTGCTTCTCTTAGTGCACCCTGTAATGATTGAAATATTAGACACAACCAGAAAATGTTACCAGTGAAACTAAAGTAATACTTACTTCCTCCGGAGGCTTGGAACGATCAAATGAAGACATGTATCTCTCAGCAGCCGAATCGTATGCCCTTTGACACTCAGCTTCCTCAACACTCTGCAGAAATCAAAAAGGAAAACATCCATCAGCATGCATTATAATGCATAAGCTGGATATACGGAATGAACTAACACAGTAACACTTGGACTTGGGAGTTTAACAACAACCATAAGATTCTACCAAAATCATTCACTTGTAGGTTTGTCATGTTGTTTCACTTGCGTCGAATTTCTCTTCCCTTCTTTTTTTTCTTAAATTGAAAAATGAATAGCGGATATCATAGAAATTCTGAAGATGACTAATTCACTTGTGCACGAAGCGAGGTAAATAAAATAACATGGAAGAATTTGCCCAGCACGGACACCATAGTATGATTACATATCAGTGTCATGTCAGATATCGGACACTTGCATGTCGCTCATCAGACATCAACTGATGCCCACATTATGTACTTTTTAATTTTTAGACGTAATGCCCTTGAAAATGGACACTGAGCAGAACCAAATGTGTCAGTTGTTCCCTGACTTAATAATTTGAGCCATAATGATGAAACAAAGAGACAGTGAAAATCTCATGTAATAACAAGAAATTACAAAATTAAATTCCAAATTCACAAGACGGCTAAGAACAAACTCAATGTAAATCGAAGAAGAGAAGAAGGACAAGGAGTAACTTGAGATATTTTATTGACGTGTGATGTTAAGTTAGATGAATACTCTTTTTTATATTTAATCTGGAACTATGGATCAACTTTTGGGTGATCTTGACTTCATTTGGTAAAATATCTTCTTCATAGTAATCAACATATTCTGATGGCTTTGTGTCCTCGTTATGAAATAACCGACCTTAACAGGAGAGGACCTGCAACTATTTTTCTGAAACTTGGTCTCTGCGAATTCTATTTAGGGCTAAGGTTAGGTGTGTTAAAAGATCATGTTCGAATAAATAAATAGTATCTCAATGGCGTTGTGTCCTCGTTATGAAATAACCGACCTTTACAGGAGAGGGCCTGCAACTCTTATTCTAAAACTTGGTTTCTGAAAATTCTACATTTAGGGCTAAGGTTAGGTGTGTTAAAAGATCTACCTGATATTTGCAACTTTACCATTCTCAAAAAAAAAAAAGATCTACCTGATATTTGTCTTTGTTCCTTTCGTTCAGGGCCACTTTCTTGGTGCTAAAATCTCAATCTAGCTAATGATTGAGAAATAATCATGAAACAATAATCAGTGGTTTCTTATTTGTCACTCTTCTGGTTCAAAGGTGTTAGTGATGACAAGAATAACATTGCTCTTGGACACGCCATTTGCACAGATATAGAGAAGAACATCAATCAATGATGTGGAATAAAAGAAAGGAAATAACACTATATCTGCCATTAAGATCATTGCTAACCTGCCATGAAGAGGTAATGGTGGGCACTGCACCATTGTTAAGAGCATCCAGGAAGGACTGAGTTAAGCGAGCAAAGAGCGGTCCAGTCATAATAGTTGCTCCAACTTGCTTGGGTCTTGTCCTCTCAAAAACAAATCTTGTCAAAGCATCAAGACCTGCTTTAAACTCTGGCCTCATGTTTTCCAACTGCATGTGAAAATTGCTACCACAATTAGAATATTTCGAGGTTTCCACAACCAGAATCACAATTCAGATATAATCTAAGATAGTAGGGAATGGAACATGTGCGAGAAAATTAAGCACTGACTGGAATTTGATCTAGCCGTTGAAGCTCATTTTCATTGCTCAGAGGCCGCACAAGGGGGAAGCATTCTCTGTCAGGGAAAAGAGCACGAATGGAGTCCCTAATCTGCAGTCGAAAGTTCCAAATGGTTAATCAACCATTAGGTGCTAACTCATTAGAAGGAAAAGAAGGATGGTTACGAAATCACATAAAAACATGAACAAGTTCTTTTTATTTTTAGTAAAACATGTGCAAGTTCAGGAAACCAGTTTCTAAAGCAGGGGTAGTTACAATAGAAATTGAATAATTACAGCATAGTAAAGCAAACGAAACATTCATGTAAAGTGAATACCTCGTTTTTAGCAGCAACATCTTTCCCACCACCTTGAACTGGCCTCAAAGCAAGTTCAAGGTAGTCCCGTGGAGTTATTCTGCGGTTGTCCTCGACCAAATCCAAATAAAAATCCTTTTGCATAAGAAAAATTGTGTTTTAATAGTTTCACAGGCAAGAACAGAAGAAAATCTACAGTGATAATAAATGAATTCTGAATTACCCTAAGCAACCAAACGAAGACTGGGGAGAACTGCCCAAGCTCGGAAGCACTGGCCCTTCCTCCAGAGGCTCTAACACGAATATGTCTAGTCATTTCAGTGACAAGAGAGAGGCGGTCAAGCGCAGCTTCGTCGATACCTCCCATCTAAATTGAAGAATTAAAGAGATTATCAGGACACCCAAAAAACAAACTGACTGTAGCAACAAGGAAATTCACTGAAACGTGAGGGAAAAGGGGTAAAAATGGCATATAAAAAAAAAGCAAATGAGATCCAAGTTTGTGTGCTCCTAACCTGGTTATATACAAACATACTTGAAAGAAGGACCGCCAAGGAGAATATCTGTGTGCTATATGTTCCCTGTCAAACAGCAAAACAAAACAGAAATGTTTTTGAAATAACAACAAAACAGAAATTTATAAAAGGCAAAAATCAGTGACAGGAAGGATAGGAAGGACACAGGAAAAAAATGTTCTGGGGTTATAGAACTAGTTCCTTTATTTAGTGAAAAGTTTAGCAATACAAAATGTATAACAATGTAATATAAAAGCCATATAGCATGTGCTAGGTTAGTATCCTCCTTCAGAAAAAACCAATAATAAATATGTTAAAAGGGTGGAAACTAACTGTTTGATCATAAGCATCAATTCCTTCTGTGTCCAGCAGTAACAGGTTGTATTCTGTTCCATCAAGAGCTGTTCTCCTTAAAGGTGAACTCCACAGCCAAATACCTTTTGTGCATGGCCGATGAGTTGCAGCCACTTGAAAACCGCTACTCCTGCCAAGAAGCTATTGGGCATACAACAGGCTCTCAGTTACATGTTTTCGGTAACGTAAGAAGCAGCACTAAGTTACATATGGTAATTTACATGTGAAAGTATACAACTATAAGTTAATAATAATAAAGATAATTGTGATCTCATTGTAATAGACCTAGTTAATTACATAAGTGAATGGAGTTTCTAAAAGAACAATAGCCACTGTGCTATAGCTTTGACTCATAAGTTGACTGTAATTGATGTATGAAAATTACAAGAAACGCTCTTTACATAAACAATGACAAGTTTACTGCATAAGGGCAAAAAATAAAGAAGTTACAGAAGCAACACAAAGGAAACAGAACAATGCCGAATGGTCTCCCCTCTAACATATCATTCCTGCAACTTTCCAAAACATAAAACTAGATAAATCAGGAGTAGATTCACAAAAAGATACAGATTTCTGCTTCTCAAAACGGCAATCAGAGTAGTGATCTGCCATCTGAGGCGTAAACCCCTAAATCTAGGAAACGATATGCTTCCATATATGGTGAACTCCAGTTGAAATCCTCCAAAACATAGTTTCTAATTTATCCATCATTTTATTATGATTCATCTCTCTTTTGATCCTCAGAACAAATGAATCTTTCTTTGACATTGAGCAAATTACTATGGTAAGCAGAAAATGAGAGTGAATTAGATGTCCGCACTCCTGGTCATTATCCTTTTCTGATCCTAATGAAATAGTTTAGATGAACTGAAGCAAATATACAATAGTTAAGGTTGTACGCCTTACATCCTTCAACCAACCCATAAATATATTTCCCAACATTCCAATCCCAAATGTGCTTAGTAATTCTTCCAAACACATTTCTGCTCTACCTCTTTCTTTTCTTATTTTTATGATATAGAATGCTATATCCAACCCCCCTCCCCCCCTACAAGGTTACTTTAAATAGCTTGTATTTTCTATATAAGATTGGCATCCCCATTCTAAGGTTACTTACTACTTAGGTCGTGAGTTCCAATCATAGCAGTCATTATTCCCATCGCGCGTAAGAACATTGATTTTTTTCCCTCAGTTCCTGCTCTCCTTGCCTTAATGAAAGAACTACCTCAAAAATTATAAGTAGGACTCTAAGAGCTCTACCTATCTTTTGGATTAAGGCAAAGTTGATCAATCGTTTTAATGATTCTGTATCTCCAGTTCCAAAGCAATGTGCTATTCCGATCTTAGTAGCCTTTATTCCCATCTCGCATAAGAACATAGGTTTTTTTCACTCAGTTTCTGCTCTCCTAGCTTTAACTTTAAGCAGGACTCTAAAAACACTACCAATTTTTTGGATTATGGCATAGTTGATTGATTGATTTAATGATTCTATATCTCTAGTTCCAGAGCAATGTGCCTGACAATTTTAGTCATCAAACAATTATATAGTTGACCACTAGCTACAGCACTGACAAGCAAAACCCTAGCAATACTCTCATTCTCATGCATAATCGGACAATTACACTAAACTACAAACCCTAATTAACATAATTAACTAAAAAGAATACAAAAACTTTACTATAAATATACCTGGTTAAGTATAAAGCTCTTGCCTTGACGAGCACGACCACAAACGGAGACAATACCAACAGGCTCTTTGACGAGTTGAAGTATAGCAAGGGCCTCGGGATCGATCTGGAACTTCCCTTTCTCATCGCAATACACAAAACGAATCGGTCTCGCCGGACCGGCAGCAATGTTGACAGAGGATGGAGGAGAAGTCTGCGGAGGCGACGGTGACGGAGAAGATTGCTGCGGCGACTCTCCGGCGGAACCTCTACCGAATAGCCTCCTCATGGGTGTAGTAGAGAGAGAGAATTTGATTAGAAAAAGAGGGAAATGGAATCGGCGTGGAGGAAATGATTTCTTACTTTATAAGACTGAGGACAGTCAATAGACGTCTTTTGAGTTTGAAGTTGAAAAACAATTTAATTTGAAGAATAAGAGGGGGTTTTGGGGGGGCGGGGGGAGATTGGGTCGATAGGAGGATAAAACGAACCAACGCATTTGTCCAGATCAAAAAAAAAGAGGGAGTCACTACAGATTGTTTAGATAGGAGGATAAAACGAACCAACGCAATTATCCAGATCGAAAAAAAGAGGAGGGCACTATAATCTATATTTGATAATTAGTCTGCTCAAAAGTTTAAACTGTCATGTCATTATTATTTTTGAAATTTTCTCAAACTTTAATGATAGCATGAGAGGAAGATTTGATTTCTACTATTATATAAGAGGGAGTTTATGATGGGACATTCTAATATAATAATATAATATAATAAATCATTTTTTCTACTATATAATATATATAATATATATTTATTTTTCTATTATATGGATTGGTCATATCTAAACCTAAAATGAGTCTTTTTCAAACAGAAGTCAGATTTTTGGGTCATTTGATTTGTCAAGGAAAAATTACTCATATTCAGCGATCTATTGAATTCGCATCGAAATTCCCTGATATTATTACAGATAAAACACAATTGCAGCGGTTTCTGGGAAGTTTAAACTATTATTATTATTATTATTATTATTAATAATAATAATATTTTTCTACTATATAATAAAATGGAGTTTATATAATATATAATATAATATAATATATACATAAACTCCCTTTTATTATATAGTAGAAATAAATATATAAATATATATATATATATTTATATATAAAATATAATATATAATAATATAATATAATAAATCATTTACAAATGACTTAAAATATTTAATATTTAAAAGATATATAATAAAATAGGTTCACTCTCAAAATTCTATTCGGGTCACACATATTGGGACAGAATAAATAACATATATCATTTTAAAATTACCAAAAAAGTATTATAAATAATAATAATTAACAACTTAAAACATCTGGAAAACATTTTAAAAGGGTTAATTTTGTAATTTTATCCATATCACATAAATTAGGACAAAGTGACCAGCAATGTAGGTTATTTGAAAGTTACATAAAAATATTATAAATCACAATAATTAATAACTTAAAACATTTTTTTTTTAAAAATGCAAATTTGGATGACTCTTCAAATTTCATTTGTGTCACATAAATTGAGACAACAAAAATAACATATATTGCGTCCATTTTAATTTATTTGTCTTAATTTTTTTTTATATTTAAAAATTGCGTAAAAATACTATAAATCATGATAATTGACAACATAAAATATGTTTTGAAAAAGATACAAAAAATTGCACTGATTCTTGAAGTTAATCTATCGTAAAAATACTATAAATCATGATAATTGACAACATAAAATATTTCAAAAAAAATACATATAAAAAATTTCGATTGATTCTTGAAATTAATCTATCGTTAAAATT
>JAJONQ010029685.1:0-18953 GCA_036250385.1 Solanum microdontum
CATATATATTGGGTATATATATATATATATAGTAATTCTCCAGCATTTTTAGATTATGACATATTTCGAAGTCCATCGAGCTTTCCATTTTGTTGACTATATCCAACATAGTCCTCCTGTAGCTTTTACCCTTCTGATGAAGTTTTCCTAGTTTTTATGCAGACATTGCGACGATCGATATTCTTCAATATTCTGAGGTTACGCTAACTATGAGGAATGTTTCCTAAGGGTATGCATAGAATTGATCAAGGCTGACTCAGGTTGCCTATGTATCCCCAAAATAGGAATCAGATCATAACGTAGTTCGAATACAAGTGGAAAAAATAGAAGTATGTAATGCAATAACCGAGCTTGACTCAAGCTGCCTACATATCCAAGTGGAATCAGGTCGTAACGTAGTTTAGTTACAATGGGGACGTAAAAAAATATGAAATGGAATGAAATGACCGGGCCTGACTCAGGCTGCCTACGTATCCAAGTGGAATCAGGTTAGGACGTAGTTCAAATTACAATAGGAAAGTGAAAAATATGAAATGCATTGTAAGAACATGTAATGCAATGACCGGACCTGACTCAGGCTGCCTACGTATCCAAGCAGAATCAGGTCAGGACGTAGTTCAAATACAAAAGGAAAGTGAAAAATATGAAATGCATAGGACCGAATCTGACAAGGATTGCCTATGTATCCCACCGAGGGATTTCAGGTCGAGTGTAGTGCTAAGTACAAGGAAATGATGATTTTGGGTTTTCTAAGGGAGACCGGATCCGATGTGGGTTGCCTACGTACCCCGCCGTGGGAAGTCAGGTCTAAACGTAGTTCTGTTACATTGAAAAATGCAAAAGTACACAAAATAAGCGCTAATCTTGAGGTCTTCAAATGTAGTATTTCTTGATAGAGTCTGAATTGATTGGCTTTGTGCTCACTCTGCCGTCCATTTCTGCTAAGATTACCGCTTCTCCTGAGAGTACTCTATGAATCATGTAGGGTCCTTGCCAATTTGGTGCAAATTTCCCTTTGGCTTCTCTTTGGTGAGGAAATATCTTCTTTAATACCAACTCCCCTGGTGTGAACTGTCGAGGTTTGACTTTCTTGTTGAACGCTTTGGTCATTCTGTTTTGATAGAGTTGGCCATGACAAACCGCGTCCATCCTCTTTTCATCGATGAGCATTAATTGTTTATGCCTTCTACGTATCCATTCTGCATCGTCCAGACCAACCTCTTGGATAATCCTTAAAGATGGTATTTCCACCTCAGCAGGTATAACTACTTCTGAACCATAAACCAACATATAGGGAGTTGCCCCAGTTGATGTCCTGATTGTGGTGCGATAACCTAGTAGAGTATATGGTAGCTTCTCATGCCATTGCCTGTGACTGTCCACTATTTTCCTTAGGATCTTCTTGATATTCTTATTTGCAGCCTCAACTGCTCCATTCATCTGTGGCCGGTAAACTGTGGAATTTTGATGAGCAATCTTGAACATTTCACAAGTTTCCTTCATAAGATCGTTGTTGAGGTTGGCTGCATTGTCTGTTATGATTGATTCTAGAATTCCAAATCGAAAAACTATGTTGTTGTGAACAAAGTCCGCTACTACTTTCTTAGTCACTGCCTTGTATGTCGAAGCTTTGACCCATTTTGTGAAATAATCGATAGCCACCAGAATGAAACGATGTCCATTTGATGCGGGAGGCTCTATGGGTCCGAAAACGTCCATGCCCCAAGCAGCAAATGGCCAAGGGAAACCCATCACAATTAGCTCATTTGGTGGAACTTGTATAAAATCTCCATGAACTTGACATTGATGACATTTTTGCATATACCAGATGCTATCTCTCTCTATGGTCATCTAAAAATATCCAGCTCTTAAAATCTTCTTTGCCAAAGTGAACCCATTCATGTGAGGTCCACATGTTCCTGCATGTATTTCTTCCCAAAGCCTTGTCGCTTCTGTGGCGTCAACACTCCTCAGCGATCATAAATTCGAAGTTCTCCTATATAGGATTTCTCCGTTGAGGAAGAAATGATTGGCCATCCTCTTTAAAGTCCGTTTCTGTTTGCTTGTAGCATTTTCAGGATATTCTTGTGCTTTTATCAATCTTCTGATGTCCTAGTACCAGGGTCTTCCATCCAGTTCCTTATCTACATGAAAACAATATGTATGTTGATCATGTATCTCGATATCAATAGGGTCGATGTAATTCTTGTCTGGATGTTGAATTATCGAGGACAATGTTGCCAAAGCATCGACAAACTCATTTTGAGCTCGAGGGGAATGATTGAACTCAATCCTTGTGAATCTCCTACTTAACTCTTTTATGTAATGCAAATAAGGAAGGATCTTGACATTCTTAGTGGTTTATTATCCTTGTACTTGATGAACCAACAAGTCGGAATCTCCTATCACCAAGAGTTCTTTAATATTCATGTTTATGGCCATCCTGAGTCCGAGAATACAAGCTTCATATTCCGCCATGTTATTGGTACAGTAAAACCTAATCTTGGCTGAGATTGGGTAATACTGATCGTTTCCGAAATCAAGACGGCTCCTATTCCAACTCCAATAGAGTTTGATGCTCTATCAAATAACATCCTTCATCCATCATATGACTCTGATATGTTTTCTCCTACAAACAAAACTTCTTCATCAGGGAAGTAGGTTGTGAGTGACTTGTAATCCTGGTCCTCCGGGTTTTCTGCGAGGTGATTTACCAGGGCTTGTCCTTTGATGGCCTTTTGTGTCACGTACACGATATCAAACTCGCTCAACAAAATTTGCCACTTTGCCAGCTTACCTATAGGCATTGGATTCTGAAAGATGTACTTGAGTGGATGCATTATTGAGATCAAGTACGTGGTGTATGAAGACAGGTAATGCCTAAATTTTTGTGCAATCTAAGTCAAAGCGCAACATGTTCGTTCCAACAAGGTGTATCTTGTCTCGTACAGTGTGAACTTCTTGCTCAGATAGTAAATGGCTTGCTCTCTTCTACCTGTCTCATCATGTTGCCCCAATACACATCCAAATGCATTATCCATGACAGATAGATACAATAACAAAGGCTTTTCCAGCTCTGGTGGGACCAATACTGGTGGGTTGGACAAGTACTCTTTGATTCTATCAAAAGCCTTTTGGCATTCCTCTGTCCATTTCGTGGCGGCATCTTTCTTCAATAATTTGAATATGGGTTCACAGATCACTATGGATTGAGCTATGAACCGACTAATGTAATTCAGTCTTCCTAAGAAACTCATCATGTATTTCCTGGTCTTGGGTGGAGGTAGCTCTTGGATTGCTTTTATCTTTGATGGATCCAACTCTATTCCTTTCCTACTAACGATGAATCCCAATAGTTTTCCCGTGGGTACTCCAAATGCACACTTTGCTAGATTCAACTTCAGATTATACTTACGCAACCTCTCAAAGAACTTTCGTAAGTCATCCAGGTGGTCTGAACTTCTTCTAGATTTGATAACGACATCATCCACGTACATTTCAATTTCTTTGTGGATCATATCGTGGAAAAGGGTAGTCATGGCCCTTATGTAGGTTGCACCGACATTTTTGAGACCAAATGACATTAATCTGTAGCAATACACTCCCCATGGAGTGATAAATACTGTCTTCTCCGCATCATCTTCATCCATCCGGATTCGGTGATATCCTGCAAAGCAATCGACAAATGATTGCAACTCATGTCTTGCACAATTATCAATGAGTATATGAATATTTGGAAGAGGGAAATCATCCTTAGGACTGGCTCTGTTGAGATCTCGATAGGCACAATATTGGCTAACCATGTGGGGTAATTTGTAACCCTCACAATGTTCGCCTCAATTTGCTTAGTTATGTCCTCATTGATCCTTAAACTCAAATCTAGCTTAAATTTTCTTGTCTTTTGCTAAATAGGTAGACAAGAGGGATCAGTCGGTAATTTGTGCGAGACAATATCGGTGCTTAATCCTGGCATGTCATCATAAGACCAAGCAAATATGTCGACGTACTGCTTAAGCAACTCTATTAAGTCTTGCTTTCTTTTGGCCTCCAAATGTATGCTGACTCGTGTTTCCTTCATGATTTCCTCATCTCCTAAGTTGACAACCTCAGTTTCATCCATATTGGGGTCTTCTGACTTTCAACTTGCTCGATCTCATGTGGTATATTTTCAGGCATCATGCTTTCATCATATTCTTCGTGATCTTGTTCATCACTTTCACCTTGCTTGGTGGATTCGTTACATGTCATAACCGTTGAACGGGGATTTTTATTAATATGAGTGCTGAAAAGTGCAAAAGGTAAGTAAAAATAAATAGATATTTAAATAATCAATTTTTTTTTAAAAAATAAAATAAAGACTTTTTATTTCACAGCATTCTAGCTTTTAGAAGAGGCAATCAACAAAAGATTAGGCATGATTCAAGCCTCAATTTGATCATGAAAACTTTTAAAACTAAGACTACTTTTCCACACTACCAAGACTCTAGTTGAAACAGGGACGGGCTGATGGTCCAGTTCTGCAAGATTTCTCCAGGTTCAGCATCACGAATGGTCAATTTGCTGAGATTTATCTCTTCCTCTTCTCCAACCATGGCCACGAACAGATCGCATATTCCTTCTATAATGTTATCAACACCAGCTTGATCTGGAATCAAAGCTTGATTTGGTACGAAGATTGTGTCACTTGCCCTCTAGTGGAATCTTCCTAAGGCGGGCTCGTATCCTAGTCCGTTGGTGCCTCTCTGATGCCTTAGCTAGATTGGCTCAACTATACCGTTGGACTTAGGTCCAAGTCCACTCTTTGGTTGATACCCATACTTCAACATTTCTGATGCAACCAATTTTGCTGCACTTTTCAATTTGGTATCTTCGAGATCTGCTTCTTTATTGACCCCTATAGCTTGCATGATTTCCAAAGTGTGAAAAGTGGCTCCGTCTAACTCATCGGTGACTGGGATAGAATTAACAGAATGAATGGGGTGACTGAGCTCTCCGTGGACGGTAACTTCTATGCGACCCCACTCAAACTTTACACATTGATGAAGAGTGGAAGGAACCGCTCTTGCCATGTGAACCCATGGTCTTCCCAACAACAGGTTGTAGTTGTATGATACATCCATCATTTGAAATAGAATAGGGAATTCAGCCGGCCCCACCTGTGATGTGAGATAGATCTCTTCAATGACACTTCTTGCTCCATCAAAAGCTCTAACTTTCACACAACTTTCCCTTATCTCTCCCATATTAACGCCTAAATCCCTCAAAGTGGTGAAAGGACAAATGTTGCATCCAGAACCACCATCAATTCAAACTCGAGCCACAATTTTATCACAACATTTGACTGCAATGTGAAGCACTTTGTTATGACCAGCCCCTTCTGTAGGCAACTCATCATCATGGAAAGAAATCTTCTTAGCTTCCACTATTCTTCCAATTTTTGTAGATAAGGTCTCACTTGTGGTCTCTTTTGGAATGATCACTCCGCTTAACACCTCTATCAAAGCATTTTTATGAGTTTCAGAACTCATAAGCAAAGACCAAATGGATATGTGGGCTGGCATCTTCTTCAGCTGTTCTTCAACCGAATAGTCTTTAGACTGCATCTTCTTCCAAAACTCTGCGGCTTCAACATCAGTAACATTCTTTTTTAGATTATGTTCTTTTCCGAGAACTCTTTGATTTAGATCCTATGGGGAATAACACCTCCCCAACCTAGTCATTCCTTGAGCCACGACAGTGTCGATCAACTTGCCCTTGACACCTGCTCGATAGTCCCAAGGGACTGCTTTGGTGTCACACTCAGGCTTTCTAGAAATTAGAGTGGTCACTACAACTCTTGGGAGATATGTTTGGGCAGTCAGAGGTTCTATTAGTTGAACATTAATAACAGGTTGCGCCGAAAATGTCATGGCATTCGCTTCATTTATGTTTGGATAGTCGGGGGTCCCATATTCGTCATACAAAGTAACTATGTTGACTCCCTATTCTCATGGTTTGGGAAGGGATTGTTGTTCACATTGGGAGGTGCTGGAGTGCATTTGATTACTTATCTCCTGATCAAAGATTCGATCTGGTTCTTCAAACCATAACAATCTTCTGTGTCATGTCCTTGGACTCTCGAGTGGTAAGCCCATCTCTTGTTTCCATCAAAATTACGAGGGATTGGATCAGGAAATTTTCCTTCAACTGGTTGCAGCACTCCCGCTGTCCTCAACCGCTCAAACAATTGGGCGTAGGGTTCGACAAGTAGTGTGTAAGTGCGAGCATTTCTAGCTTCAGGATTTGGACGTGGTCTCGGTGCATATGCTGGTCTATTTTGGTGGATTGGTGCTTGGACATGGACATATAGTCTTGGAAGATTTTGGTATGTTGGTGCTCGGGGTTGAATATAGTGTGGTTAGGTATTATACACTAGGACGTATGAATTATGCGCAGCGATTTGGGGATTATTGGGGTATCAGTGGGATGGTCCTCCTTGTTGGTAAGTGACAACTGAAACATCATCCCTTTTCTTTTTGATGCCGCCAATGGAACCCGATTGTATATCCCTACTTGCAGCTTGCAATGCGACCATAGACTGAATCTTCCCAAATCTAACACCCTCATCTATAATGTCTCCCATCTTGACCAATTCTGCAAACTTCTGGCCCATCATTGACATCAACATGTCAAAGTAGATACCTTCTTGAACTCGAATAAAGTACTTCGAGAGCTCACTCTCATCTAGTGGTGGTTGCACCCTTACTGCCTCAGTTCTCCAACGTCGTGCATATTCCTGGAAATTCTCAAATGGCTTCTTCTATATATTGGTCAATGAGAATCTGTCAACAGTAATTTCAGTATTGAATCTGAAACAAGTTATGAAGTTCTCAACCATTTCCTGCCAGTCACGCCATTTGCGAGGGTCTTGACGGGTATACCAGGTTAATGCTTCTCCAGACAGACTCCGAATGAACAACTTCATCCTCAACTTCTCATTTCTCCCTACACCGACTAATTTGTCACAGTATGCCCTTAAATGTGTGTAAGGGTCACCCTTTCCATCGAACATGTCAAACTTTGTACCCTACCGACATGTCAATGTCTGGATGGATGCACAAGTCATCATAATCCAGACTCTCTGTCCCTCTAGTGACTTGTAAGCATTTCAATGCTTTTCTCAGACCCTGAAGCTGGGCATTTATCGATGCATCTTCTTTCAACCGAGCATCTTTCTCCATTTCTTCATATTGATCGACCTCGTATAGGACATTAACCACAACTGGCGTAGTGAAGGCAGGAGCTCCAGCGGCTTATACAGGTGGAACATGTGTCTCATAGGGAGCGGTGACATGTGCCCCAAGTATCTCCTGCATTATAGGTATGGTAGGGATGCAATTAGAAAGGTCAGGAACGGTCCTGAGTGCAGTTGGAGAAGCGGTGGAACTCGACCATGAGTAGGAGCGTGTTGAGTCAGTTCTGGCTGATTCGGTAAGTCTGCAGAAGGCAAGTCAGCCTTTGGGAAGTAGATAGGTGTCTTGAAAGTAGGGAAAGTGGTCGTCGATAGTTTGGCCAAGTCTCGCACTTGACACAATTCTTCCCTCAAGATCTCAAGTTCTTGTTCCATGTGAGCCATTTTCTCTTCGTTTTGAATGTCAGCTATACTTCGAGAACTTTTGGGATTCTTAATAGGTACTATTATGTTTGCGGCAACATTGAACTCGTCTTTATCAGTCATTTTTTCCTTTGATCGAAGGTTGTATCGTGACTCAGCCAGTTTGCAAGTCGACACAAATCAACGTACTTTTGGGGATAAATAAAGAAAAGAAAACAAAGAGAAAGGGAATCTGTGGTAGTTTGGGAAATATTGAAAGCGGTAACAAATAAGTAAATGTAACACATATATGCGCCAATTTGGCGATATTCAAAACACATCCTAATATAGAACCTCTTTTTGCCTGAGGTAGGCCTACGTTGCAATTAGTTTGATAATAAATTATCCATTTAAACATATTTTAGATTTGGAGCAAACATAACTTCATTGATTAATTAGTTTGGCTATTACAACGATGTAGGCGGTCAGAAGCCAAATAAATGAAAGCACAGGGGTGGCCATAAGGCATAAAAGAGGTATAGGCCACACGACACTTTAAAGAGCTTATGAGGGAATTCAAAGAAGAAATATGATCTACGGCCAGGTTGGAGCATCATCATCATCATCCACATCATAGTAAGGTCCCGGGTGATACTCTGGAGACTCTTCAGAGCCATGCTCGGATGATATGTCTATAACCCCTCCATCTCTTGGGTCATAGATGTTAGAACCCATCTCAGAAACCTCAATGTGATCCTCCCACACTTCTTCTTCTTGGTCGTTTTCGGGATCCTCATCTGGGTCCTCTTCAGGGTTTTCTTCAGAGTCCTCTTCTGGGTCTTCTTCTGGGTCCTCTTCAGGATCCTCTTTAGGGTCTTCTTCTGGATCTTCTTCCTGGATTAAATAATCGATGGATCCTGGAACTATCTGATTGTACATGGGTGTAGTGAACCCTATGCGAGGAAGTACCGATCCTCTAATCCAATCAATTTGTTATCTGTCTACAAACCCCAATGCCCGTGTGCGCTTAGATGAGCCATATAACTTACAATATTCCACCAAGCGTAATACTCTGGCATACACCAACTTTCGTCTCCTATTTCTAAATCGATTGAGGATTCCCATTCGGCTTGTAGATTTCTTATCCATTCCAGCGAGACTGAAGTGAATGCATCTTCATGTGATCCCATCATTGACCATAGCGGAATGTCTTGGATAACTCCAAATTGCCGCATAACCCGAAGAGGTGCATATGGTTGGATGCCCCTGAGCCTAATTAACTCGATAAAGAAAAAGTATCGAGTCCTTGCAAATGCCAATCCTGTTATCCAAGAGAACTTCCATTGGATGGCGTCTCCCGTGAGGTTGTTCAAAAATATGCGTCATTCTTCCCTTTATGTCGGCGCACCTACCCAATTTTGGAGATGATCTTCATGGCTTTCGATCTTGTTAGGAACACGTATGTAGTAATCCATTTGTGGATCACGTCGATAGAAATGTTCCCTTGCCCAAATATGTAGTAATATACTGCATCCTCCGAAGAAATCGTGTCCCCTAATGCAGGTTGTCATTGAACGAATAACTTCAGGGAGGATCATAGGCACCAAAGTAAATCTTTGTGGATTGTTGAAGATGGTTACAACCATCGGCAATATGTTGATGTCGATAGAATTGGACCTTATCGGGAACACCATAACTCCTAAAAAAGTCATAACGATCGAGTACTCTTGGCCTCATATGCTCCCATGCTCCATGAGTACATTCAAATTTACACTGATATTCATAGTAACCTTTCGAACGCTCAAACCTCTGAAAGAGATAGTCTAACTCGACGTGTCCACCGTCCACATATCTCAATGACCGAAATATGTGCAGATCCAAGAGACTTAGAAAGTCACCTGTACAGATAGTTAAAGGTATCATCGGCAGCCTCCCTCTAATCGATAGTTCGGACAGACTACTGAACTTCTCAAGTGTAGGAGTGATCTCGAAATCCAAGAATTTGAAAGTTATGGTGCTTGGTTCCCAAAATCCCATTAGCTGAGTGACAAACACTTTATCACATTGTATCCCTGGAAGCGACAATAATCCTCCTAAGTGCCCTTGAATCTCTGCCCCGTGTATCCTGCAGATATTTTGCCACCAATTTTGTAGAATGTGGGGAGCTGAAATAACCATTTGGATATCCGGCAAGTCTTGCTTGAGGTTCATCTGAAAAGAGGGTAAATGGTGTAATGAGTTTATTTGCTCCAAATCCGTTAAGTGTTTAAGTTTGGATAATTTATATCAATTTTACACAAAGTTTATGTCGTCGAGTTTTAAAGAAGAAACTCATTGACATTTGGGTGATTTCCTAAACGCAACGACAATACCGTATACTGTCTTGCCTAAGGCTATGAAACATGGACTATTTTAAAAAGTAAGATTTTTTCCTAGATGATTGAGAGAGGGACTGAATAATTGCGAGAAAGTGCACTATCTTAATTGCACCAACTCTGAAACTAAGGAATCCAAAGAGAGTTTCGGAGGAGTGCAGGAACACCCCTTGCATGTATAGTGTGTGCGTGTATGGCTAAAGACTCGATAGAAAGTGCAAATGATAGTGTAGAGAAAGCAGTAACAAGTAGTGTTTTAAAACAAATAAGGAACACAAGTTTGGATTTCACTTGCGACCTTTCAGTCAAAACAATATATCAATTCAGAAAATCAAACAAGTAATCATAAGTATTATTCCTAAATTAAGTTTTATAAGGTTAAAACCTAAGTAAGTTATCCAATGGAGTCTCCAAGCTGTCGCACCCTATTTCGAACCGGCCGAAATAGTTCACAACATAATATGGCTGACACTCTGATTTTGGAAAAATCATTTTGTTTGTTTTTGAGTCGCCACCTAAATTTTAAGGAAAATATTAGGAAAACCATTTTTTATGTATGTAAATGTAAACTCTGTTTTGATTTGCGAAACCAGTGAGATGAGTAAGGGTTTTGGTTACTCGGTGGAAAGTGTTAAGCACCCCTCAGAGCCTATCTGAAGATAGTCCTTAATCTCAATTTAGGAAATTATGATTTTGAAAACTTGTTTATTTATTTGCTTTAAAAATCAATGATAAATTAATTAGTTAGTTTAAAAGAAGTGCATTACAATGTACTACATATATATATATTTTATAAAATAGATTTAATAGTAGTATTGTAAAATAAATAAATAAATGTACTTAAATATTTTATATATTCATATATAGTTGTATCATAATAAAATTATCCTAAAAATATATAGATGTTGAATTTGCGAAAATATGTCGTCTTATTAAGACGTGAAAAATAATATAATAGTTGAGTGTAAATATGTAGTAATATGTGATGTGTTATTTGAATGAAAATATATAGAATGGAGTTATCTAAAATAAAATAAAATAAATGATACTAGATGTTAAAATATTATATAAAGCTTTGTGATTTTAAATATGTTTATCATGAAATGTAGTATATACATGTAAGTTGTGTAAAACATGTGAATGTTTATTATTTTATTACATGTAAGGATAAGTTAACAATAGATTAGATTTAGTAAAACAATATATGTAAAGTGTAGGAATAAATTATAAAAATAAATAAGTAACATTCGAGATAGTAGATAAAAAAATAGATTATATAGAAAAAAATATAGAATATATACCTTTAAGAGTATGACATATATATGTATGTACCTTGTATTTGAACCTGTTGGCATATCTAAAATTTTGAAATATCATATTAAAAGATTAAAATGTTTTTAGCAATGCTGATACAAACAAAAAGAAGTAAGAATAGTTGATATATTTTATAAATGGGTGATGTAAGAGTATACAAATAGGTCTAACTATTGAGGTTTATTCTATAGTTATATTTTTTTTGTTAAATATAGAAGCCTACTTTTCTACTTATTTTCTTAAAAAATAATATGTATGTTTGAAGATAAATACTAAACTAGTTTCAAATTTATTTGAAGGTCCTAAGCAATGAGTAGGCCTAAATAAATATTAATTTAACTCTTTTGAAACTTCATTTGAAAAACTTTTAAACTATAAGCCCTTCTTTTCAATTTAAAAGGCCTGAAAAATGTTATAAGTAAAAATGCTAACACATTTAAAAAAAAATATTTTTTGTATCATTTTGTTCTAAAAGCGTTTCAACTAAATTCATAAGCAAATAATATTAGCTCACGTAAATAAACTTCAAAATAAAAGACAAGCCATATATCAAAATCTTGTAAGTAAAGGTTAGCCAACATATCAAAACAACATAAATTAGGACAATGAAAGAAAGACTAAGAAAATATTGGACTCCTAATTTTGCGAGACTCCAAGCATTGCGGTGATCCTAATTAATGTTGGCCTAATATTTTAGGCCAATAACGAGTTCCAAAGTAGAAACTTCAACCCTCCGATTATACATGAAACACAAGAAAAATAAGAGTATTAGAGTCAGTGGACAAAAATAAGGACTTAACTGTAGATATTAAAATACATGAATAACTCAACAACATTTTTTAAGTAGCATTCCAAGACATTTACTCACTCTCTCGATCTAAAGGAATGAGAAAAATACACTTAATTGGCAAGGATGAATATCAATAACATTTGAGATTCTAATTTCGATAGTGGCAATCCAAGAGAAGTGTATTAGTATTATGCAATACAACATGTTATTTCACAAAGAAAATAGCTCATACGATAGAAATACATCAGTTCCAATAATCAGATCATATATAAATAAAGAACATGATCTGAGAGAAACTTATGGAACTTAACTAAACTAGCATTGTTTCCAGCAAGCAGTAACTCTAAATCACTTCAAAACAAACTAAAAGATAGGGCAACGACATTACTCATTCAAACATAATGAAATCGAGCTTCAACAAGTGCAAAACTTAAAACATACATAAGCTATAGACATACTATAATTCGAAGCCTGAATTTTAGCTAGAATCATATCCTATTTTTTGTTGATCGAGAAAAGAAAATTAAGTCGAGATTAAACAATATAAGAGAAGAGCACCCAATTTATTTGGAACTCACAACTAAATTAACAACAACATACAAAAATCACAATACACTCAAAGCAGTAGAAACAGTACAAGCTAGTGGATGAACTAAGTACTAAAAATGGAAATTTCTAAAGAGAATAATTATGACTAGTTTTTTTTTGCAAAAGACGAAAAACACATTAAGCTAAAATAAATCAAGATTGGAAGAAATTTTACCTTGTGTTGAGCAGCAAACTAAAGCTTTGACGTCAAAAGATTCCAACTTCAAAACTTCCTATTCGACTCGATACAAAAAAAGGAAACATAGAGTAGAAAGAGAAACAATTTTTAAACTCTAAAAGCACCGAAGTATTGCAGTTCTTCATTCGTTTTTCTCGATGTCATTTTTTTTGTGTGTGTTTTTAATGGGAAGACGCTTGTTCTTTTATAGGCAAAAATTGGATTCAAAAATACGAATTTGAAATCAAAATATTCACTGGAAAATAGAAAACTACTACTACAGATCAAATCAACATCACTTTCTGGAGCCGTTGGACCCGTTTCAGCCACAAAATTTGAAATATTTTGAACAAAAGTTAAGCTGAAAATATAGGTGTAGGTGGTGTAGGGTTCTCTTTTCGTCTGAAAAAGGATGATGGAGAAGACATAAAGCAAGGGACCGCCGGAATTGACATTTTTCGGCGGTTCATAACCGTTCTTTGATGGGACTAAGGAGTGATGGGGCATGGGGAAGGATAATGCCTGGGGAAGGAGGAGAAGTTGTGAGGTGATGGGGGTGTTGATTGATGGACGGCGGACAGGGGGAAGAGATGACCAACGTAAACTGCCATTTTCTGGCGGTCCGAAGTTGATGGGAGAGGAGCGCCGTTTGGGGAGAATTAACACTTTTGGGGAAGAAGCGACATCTTGGATAAAGAAAAGTCTGAAACGGCTTGTACTATTTTGGGAAGGATGAAATGCTTTGGTATTTAATTCGGGCCGTCCTATCGTTTGATCAGACGGTTAGGATAAATCATGAATTAAAAGGAAGAGTTGTATATATATATTAATGATAAAAGCTTAATTACTAGGACCATTAGAATATATCGTAGGGTCAAGATTTAAGCTAAAGAAGCACAATCCATGTTCTCGCCTACGTGGCATACACAGATTGGCCGGTTTAAGAAGACTTGGATTGCCAAATTTGCTCAAATTAAATTCATTTAAATTATAACTACTTTCTTTATTAAATAGCCATAAGAGATAATTATTTTGCAAGATTAGCTTATTTGATAAAATTAGTCGTTCTTAAAAATTAAATTAATATAAATTTGTAACTCATTAATTTATTAAGCTTTCTAAATTTAAACAATGTACGAAAAATAACTATTGCGACAAAAGAAATTATATTTGAACAAAAATAGATTCAATTCTTAAGAACGACACTTATTTTAAAAATGAGAAAGTAAGTAGTAATATAATATATTTAATTTTTATAAGAAATTGAAATAAATATATGAGGTAAAAGTAAATAATTAAAAATCTTTTCGTGTTCCTACAAAATTTCATAACATATATATATATATATTTTTTTTTTTATTTTTTTTTTTATTTTTTTTAAATTATTATTATTATTATTATATGTGGAGAGTCAAAATTGGGTGTCAACAATGGGTGATATGGGTCTAGTTCTATTTGAGCATTGCAATGTTTAACTCTGTTTTCTGGGGTTGCGGGGTCGATTTCGAGAAGTGGGTTGAAAAGTAGGCACGTTGGGTCGTTTTGCGAGCTAGTTCGAGCCACTCGGCGATTCGCTAAAGTATGTTTGATTGCCATTTGTCTGCGCCCCTGAACCCTCGTTGCATTGTAACTTTCGGCGGATAAACCCTTGATCGCCAAAAGTTATTGGCGATTCGCCAAATGGTTACTTTCCATCACCAACTTGTTGAGAATTTCGAGCCAATCCCTTCGACGAGCCTGATTTAGCTCGCCAAAGCGATTCAGCGATTCACCGACTAGATCGACGAGTCTGTCTGCAGTAAATTTTCTGTGCTTTGATATGAATACTTATTAACTTTTCTCCGATGTTTTGCAGACATGGTGCGAACAAATCTAGATAGGCCACCCCAAAAAAAGGCACGGGGCATTACTATAAACGAAGGGGGATCAAATCCTCCAAAGAAGAGAAGGCAAAAACTCCCACCGGGATACAAAGGCAAAAGAAAGAAGCACACATCTAAAAGAATGGATGTTGACACCTGAGCTAATTTGTCTGAGCCTAAAGACGAGTAGCCTTTGATTTTCCGAAGAGATGAGATCTGGGCTAGATCTCAAACCACGTCCACCAGAGTTCCCTCAGCTGCCACCCCTCCTGCAATAGAATCAGTGCCAGCTCAGGCACCTCCTGTGACCTTTGCGCTTCCAGTCGTTCCTCCTCCCAGGCTTCTGAACAGATTGAAAGGTGATGGTTTATGAACCATCCTTGAGGAAAAGTTGTTTTCTACAGAAGGCTTGGAGGGGAAGTATTCAGATGTGAATGAGACCCTCCAATTCCACAGTTTCGAGCAGTTCACTAGGCCCCGAGGCCCCTATATTCCCTTTTGGGTCCGTGAGTTCTACATATCTTATGGTGATCTGGTTCCCAAGAGCAATAAGAAAGCTAGTGAGTTCAGCCCGGTAAAGGCGGTCATGGTCCGAGGCAAGGAGGTTGGGTGCAGCAGTGAGTACATTAATGTTGTACTTGGTAGAGATTTGCACTCTACACACCCGTATGACGGATTGCCTGTTGCTCAATCCTTGGATGATCTGAAGGGTGGCTAGCACCTTTGATTTCTGATACCACTCCAAGGTGGATCGAGGCGGGCGCCCCTATTGAGAAGAGGGATTTGAGTATTGCTGCCCGGTTCTGGTTTGGCTTTATCAACAGCACCATTATGCCATCCCAGAATGAGTCTGTCCTTCGCCAATCTAAGTCGGCATGCCTAGGGTCTATCATATCTAGGAGGCGCATCGACCTAGGACTTCTGATTTCATAAGAGATAGCCATGAGAGCCAAGCAGAGACAAACTTCTCTGCCATTCCCGTTTCTGATCACTGAGTTGTGCCGGCGTGTTGGATTACCTCGGGATGCTGCGAGAGATATTGAGGTCATTGGCATTCGACGTATTGAGGCCGAGTACACACGAGAGGAGGTTGACGGGAGAAGAGCAACTCTGTCAGATGTTTCTTCGGAGGTTGATGTTGATTCGTTACCTGCAGAGGCATCTTCGCCTACTCCGGCTTCCAGGCCTTCGGTACTTCTACCCCTCCCACTTCTTCACAGGTTTCGGGCACCTCCACCTCGTCCCAGCCGATCAAGATTACTCAGGCGAAGATCCTGAAAATGGGAAATCTGTCCTATTCAGCTGATGTGAGGGCGACTCGATTGGATAAATCCATCCCAACGATGATTGAGAGTGCTATTTTAGCTACACTGACCTCCCTTCGGACTCCTGTTAGTGATTTGGCTACTAGAGTCACAACTTGTGAGAGTAGACAGGGGGAGGCCTCAGAGGTTTCGACTTTGCAAGCCGAGGTAGCAGACTTGAGGAAGGACATAAACTATCTGAAGTCTACCGACTTCACCTCACTACTGAAGGATGCTGATGATGTAGATGCCCCAGAGACTTCAGTGATTCCTCCGGGTACCATCAGAGATGTACAGAAGGATGACACAACATCTGATGACTCAGAGGCGGAGACCGATGAGGAGCAAATAGAGGTACATGATGATGAGGTGTACAATGATCTAGCGGATTTGGAGAATGACATGTATGAGACTGCCCACCGGATAGCTTTGAGAGACACCGCCATGGGCAGATCCAGTGGAGCTGGTCATTCTGAGGTGACTCCGGGTACTGATGCCCAGATCTTGAGCACTACACCGGGAACTGATGCCTAGACAAATGGAGTGACTGCTTAGACATGATCCCCTCTTTACCCCTCTCTCTCTGTCTTTATTTCTTTTCACTTTTGGATATGTTTATTTTTATTTGAGGACAAATGTTTTTCATTTGTGGTGGGGTGAGACCCACCTTTCTGCATATCTGTTTTGTTTATCTATTTGGGCCTTGTGCTAAATTTGTGTTACACTGCTTTTTGTGGAAGGTTTGAGCTTGTGGCTCCTTGCTTTTAATTGAAAATGATTTTTGACCCTTCCAAAAAAATTTGCCACCTCTTGTATGTGTTGATTGTGGATGTTGTTTTGCAAATTTGAGTATTGGTTTTGATCAATACCGATGGCTTGAATAATGCTCATAACTAAACAAACATGAATGTGTGGTAACGATGAGGCCAAATGAAGTTGCATAGACAATATGTGAACTCTTTGCATCTCGTTGTGACTAGCCAATTATTGAATCGAGTCTCTTGTGATGATCGTTGCACACTAGCAAAAGTGTGGAGTCTTGTTTAACCTTGGTGACAATGCCTTGTGTGATGAGCTTACTGTGAACCATGCATGATAACACCTAGAATTTTCCCCGTTGGTCCAGTTGACTAAAGTGATGTGAACTCTTGAAATGATCTTAGGCAACTTTAAAGAGTGTGAACCAATTTGACATATACTTCTTTTGTGGCCTACCTTGTGAGTGTGTGAACCTCTTTTGAACACCCCTTGAGTCTTACCTTTCTTTGGAATAAACTTGATGAAAACATGACCTTTCTTAAATCCACTACCTATAATCCTCTTGTTTTGTGGATCAATTGAATAGCCAACTTAGGCCAAAAGCCTAAGTTGGGGGTGTGGTGATAAGAGAAGGCAAGTCAAGAAGTGCAAGAAAAGTCTCCTTTAACCCATGGTTTTGAGAAAAATGGAACCCTTCCATATAAAAAAAAAATAAGTGAAGAGAAAAGAAAAGAATGAAAAAGAATGGAATAAAGCACAAAAGAAATGGGGTTTCCGAACAATCCATGGAAAGTGAATAATGGGATGACTTTCATGAGAATGAAAGTCACTGAGCCTAAATGATCATACCTTTGCACTCAGCCCCATTACAAGCCTTGAAAGGACCTTTTTGATCTTGAGTGAGCTGAAGCAAGTGTCGATTGGAAAATACGGGCAAACCTATGGGTGAAAGCATACACCGTGTTCTTCTTTGTAAGTGTTAGCATTGCATTTGATTCTGGAACTTTAAATTGTTGAACCATTGTGTGTGAATATGGAATCATTCTTTATGTGAGGGCATTTGAACACTTTAGTTGAGCTTGAACTTGCATTTGAAGCAAGTACGGTGAGCTTGAGATTCTTTGATAATGGTGTGTCACAACTTGAAACTTTGAGTACGCATTTAATCTTCGCATGACTAAATTGAGTCTTGTGTGTATTCATGATTGAATCTTGTGTAGCACTGTTCGAGACATCCTTTTTGAACTGCCGAACTTGAGTTTTACTTGAGGACAAGCAAAAGTTTAAGTTGGGGGTGTTGATGAGTCCACAATTTGGACTTATTTAGGGTTTCATTTTAATAGAATTAGTGTCCTCAAATGCATATTTCGCCTCAATAACTGATGCAAATCCTGAAGTTTCAGGTATTTGGAGTTTGAGGTAAAACATGGACACTACTTTGGCAAAAAGGAATAAAACGGTTGAAAAGACGAAGAAAAGAAGGCCTGAGGATCGCCTAATGCATTCGGCGAGTCACCGAATGGCCTTAACCTCGCCTAATGTTCCAGTGTGCTATGCCCTTCTGCAGAACTTTGATCTTCCCAATGACATTTTTTGTTTCTAGTGTTATACACAATCCTCTATCCCAAATTATTATCTGGTTTTTCATCGGTCCGGTACATTATGCCATATGAAATCATATGATATGAATATGAAATTCAAGTTTTGTTTGGATTTGTCATTTAAATTTTTTATATTTTATGTATTTTCATAAAGGATAATGCCAAATGACCAAAAAAATTGGCCAGAAAATTAATAAATCTATAATATCTTTTTTATTATAAAATAAATTAATCTTTTTTTCATTTTTTAGTTAAAATTTATTAAAGTTAAAAGGGTAAAAATGTTCAGAAAGATAAAATAACATAGGTAAAATATCATTCTGGCCAAATTTTCTGGCCAAAAGTATTTTTCCTTTCATAAATATAAAAATATCATAAGTTGAAAAATTATTAAAATTGTCTCAATTCTTTATACAATCTTACCAAATAAGCACAAGTTTATAAAGTCGCATAGGAAACTATCATAAACATATTCTTAAAGAATACAATATTTATTGATCAAGTTTTGATCCAATTAAAAAAAGTTATACATAAGTTGTGGTGTACTAGTTTTTAGTATAGTCCTCCCACATATATAGTACCGACAATTTTCTCATGTTGAGCTTTCAT